>OMNM01045438.1:10868-36063 GCA_900302745.1 Parablennius parvicornis
TCAATGAGAGCATAACACTGTTCATCTAAAGTTAAATTCTTTAACGTCACATCAGGGGTGTCAACTATAAGGCCCGTGGGCCAGTACCGGGCCAGAACCGGGCCAGGACCGGGCCAGAACCAGGCCAGAACCGGGCCAGAACCAGCCTTCAAGAGGCTTAAATTCGGCCAAACCACCACGCAAAAGGTGATTAATTTCAAGAATTAGCTCATTTTCATGTTTATTATGTATTATATTTTCATCATTTTGTAATATTTGCTGTCAGACACATAATTCTATATAAAAACTGATTTATGTATATTAATTTTTCTTTCAATTCAGTTTTTATCGATTCCAATCTTCATATTTTGTGAAGCATACTGTTGGGAAAGTTCTTTATAATTATCTATTTTTTTGCAATGAATGAACTCCTTCATTTAGTTTATAGTTCATTTCATATTTTATTAGTTTTCTAGAATATGTTGTCATAATTCCACCTTCTAAAATACTGTAGAAAAACTGATTTATTTCTTATGGTCTATATGTTTTTATCAATTCTATTCTTACTTTGTGAAGCAAACTACTAATTTTATAATTGCAGGGATTTTCCATAATGTAATGAATTAATTCATGTTCTTGTTTATTTTGTTTCATGATAATATTCTGTTACTTTTATCGATCCTCGTTTGAGAGATGCTCAGTAAATTAGGTCATTGTAATAATTTGATTATTTGTTGCTTTTTGAAAGATTTATCTTGCAGAGTTTTTGTTTTCCACCACATATAAAATTAACTCACTGGCGGTGTCGTACTATCCAGGGCTGGAAAGTAACATTTCAAGAATGAAGGTGAAACTAAATCCTCAAGTAAACCACCGATACCTGAAATACAAATAACTACACCTCTTCTTCTTACTCCTTCATTTCTTTAATTGGGCAAAATACGAGTTTTAACCTTCATGAAACGGATGTGAAACAGGACGTGGGTCATATCTGGGATTACACTCCTGTGTGTGTGTGTGTGTGTGTGTGTGTGTGTGTGTGTGTGTGTGTGTGTGTGTGTGTGTGTGTGTCTAAGTGTAGGTGGAGGCAGGAGGTGTGTGTAGAGTGCACTAGACATCAGCAGCATGTACTCCGAGTGGCGCTCGCTGCAGCTGGTGGTGCAGAGTGACCAGGGCCACCTCAGCGTCCTGCACACCTACCCCACCAGCGTGGGCACGGATGTGGCAAATTCTGTGGTCAAGCCTCTGGGAACGGCCGTGAGTCCCGTGGCTACAGAGAATATCCTGAAAACCGACAAAGAGGTGAGAAAGAGCTCCACGCTGGTGTTTTTATGCTTACCTGGAATCTTTGATATGGAAAAAGGGTTGCTCTCTCTCATATACCTGTTTCAGGGTTGGGTTTTTTTTTTTATTATTCCCAATCATTCAGCAAAACATTATTTGTTCTATACACACTGCATCATTCAGTCAGTACTGATATACTAGAAGCTGAATTCCAAAACAGGGAAGTTGAATTCAAGAATTTAAAGAACAAAGCTAGTTAACCAAAAAATAGATGTGTTAATATGTGTTAGTATATACTCCAGAAAGTTCTAACATTATAGTCACCTGTCTAATATTATGCAAATTGTCCTAATTTAATAGAACCTCTATGCAGTCTGAATTCTGATTGATCTTAACCTCTGTCAGATCTCACCACACAGGTCGTCCTTCACTTCTCACAAGCCTCGATGAGACTGAGACCTGTTCATTTTTGATAGACGCTGACCACTGCATCTTGAGGATTTCCCACACACACTGCAGTTTTTGAGACATTCTAACTCAGTCGTCAAGCCTTCAATTTATTTGCTGTGAAACCGACTCAAATCTTCATAGTCACTGCTTTATCTGCTTGTAACACTAAATATTCACATGCATCATTATGGCTAATCAGTTTTTATTGTCAGAGGATGCAGATATAGTACATATCCTTTATTTCAACCCTTTCAGAACATCAATATGTCAGAATTAAAGGAACATAAAGGCATGTTTCCCATAAATCTGATTTCATCTTGACCATTGAACGTCTTCATGACAGAAGCCCGGGTTCAATTAGATTTGTTCATTGTGTTGCTGTCCTGCTGGGTTCTTATTAAATTACTGTTTGCAATTTCTGTGAAGCAGGATTTCCTCTGTCATCTCATTGTAATGTGTTCATTCATTGTTCTCATACGTCTTGTGTATTTTCCATGCTCCTGTCATTACAGTTCAAACATCATACTACCACTGCTCTGTTAATAGATTCTGATTTTCAACATAAACATGCTCAATAGTTTTTTTTTTTTTTTTTAATCTCATGCTTTAGAAATGTGGTAGAATTCCTTAAAGTAAAACACAGTAGATCGTACATGTCTTTTACTCAGGAACGTCTCTGTTCCCAGTTACTGTAGCATGCAAAGGCTTGACTGATTGATGGCTTCTTCTAATGTTGCACTTGACCTGCATCTAAAACACAAACACTGCAAGATTTGGAAATGTTTTCAGCTCCTCAGTGAGGGGGAAAAAAGCGCTTGGCTGTTTTAAAATCTGCATAAAGTCGTTGAATGATTCCAACACATAATTTGCATAACAAGCCATGTGCCTGAACCACAAAGTTAACACGGTTACACCTCAGCACAGAGATCCTGCTGTTGTCTGATTCCACTTGTCTTAAACTGCTCAAACAATTCAGCTCCTTGTCGTCCAGTTGTGTAATCCGAAGCGATTATTTGCATTGAGTGCCGCCCGTCTGTGTTAGAGATAGTCGCCCTCCTCTGTTTCAGGTTGGTTGATAGTCAAATCACTCATGTGTTCAATCCACCTGACCACACCTCATTTTAAGACCTACAGGCTCTGAGTTACTCTGACATATTTAACGTCTTTTAAACCCTCTGAAGTTTGCACTGTGCTGTAATAATATATTTTTGAATAAGGAAACCCGGAGCCCTTCAGTCCTTCAGTAGGATGTAGCCAGAACCTCGTGCGAGTCATTTTTGATTTGTCTGCGATAACAAGTCGGGTTCAGATCTGATCTCAGTGATTGTACACGGGTACACACCAGCTCTCTGATAATGTGCCAGAATGTCTGTGAACATGCAGCGTTGTGAACAAGTTAACAGCAGCTTCAATCAAAGATGTGACTCCGTGTTTCTCTGCAATACTTCTCAGGTTCACGGCACATCTGAAAGGCTGCTCTTACTTTGAAATTTGTGCTGAGGATAAATCTGGGATTCCTACAGGCTTTTTCCACAAACATCACATGAAACGGTGTCTGGGAAGAAGACAAAACAGAAAGCCTTCAAGAGAGGTGCAGGCTTTCATGCGGGCTAACTTTAGGCTATCATGTGAAAGAAAAAGGAGAATCATCAACAAAAGAAAATGAAAATCCTATCTTAACTGCTGTCTTTGATAAATGAACACTGTTAAATCTGATTTCATTCATTGTTTGGCTTTGAAAAGCCAGCTTTTGTTCAGGATGCACCTGGCGACTCATTTTCATAACAGTTTTGTTAAAACTTGTCAGAAGACTGTCATTAAAAAAAAAAAACTAATTAAAAAAACACTAGTGATAATCACGAGTGCTTCCCTCCACCAGGTCCTAGATGACTCAGTGTGCAGCACAACACTAAACTTTATCTCCTTTTTATTGGACACTGGATCAGTAAAGACCTTCTTGTCATCAGACATTAAACACTGCTCTATGAAAAGAAAAGGAACAACTTGAAATAGTCCGTTGACCCTATTTGCATCACATGTTTAACAGCAATCTCATAAGCATAAGATAATTTCATGTTAGTTTTAAAGTTACAGTAATATCTGTAATATTTTCCAAAGCTAATAAAAAAAAAAAACTATATATGCAGTCTTATAAATTGGCATCTCGTCCATCCTCAGTCCAATACAAGCTTTCACAGAGCATATATAGTAAGTAAGGCTGTGCATTCAGGTAATAAATGAGGCAAACCAAGAAGTGAGCATTTTCTCAAGGTGAGGGAAAAGCTTGATATGAATGATGATGGACACATTCTGCTTGGTCAATATGTTTGCCTGTATGGGAAACTGCGAATCACATAGGACTGCGCTGTTGAACATCTATTGCCATCTAGTGAACAGACGCGCCCTTCAGTCATTGTAGCTTGAACTGAAATGACAGTCGATGCTTTGAACCACAGGTGAAGTGGACCATGGAGGTGCTGTGTTTTGGCCTGACCCTCCCGCTGGAAGGCGACACCGTGAAACTGTGTGTGGACGTGTACACAGACTGGATGATGGCGCTGGTGTCTCCCAGAGACTCCATGCCTCAGCCTGTGGTCAAAGAGCCCAATATGTACGTCCAGACGATCCTCAAGCACCTCTCCAATGTCTTTGTGCCGAGGTACGTCACAGAAGTCATTTCCTCCGCCTCTCTCTTGTACAGTAGTTTATTGTTTTCATGCATTAGTACGCCTGCTGTTTGTTTCCACCCTGAACTTCCTCTCGTCTCTTCCCCCGGTAGGCCTGAGCAGCACAGCCTGAACCACATCAGGCTCTGCCAGCAGGTTCTGACTGCAGTCCAGAAGCTGGCGAGAGAGTCCGCCTCCATGGTGAGAGAAACCTGGGAGGTGCTTCTGCTCTTCCTGCTTCGCATCAATGACACATTACTCGCACCGCCCACAGTGGGAGGTAAGCCCCGCCCCATTTCTTTCAATCCCTCCAGCTTGTTCAGATTAATTATATTTTCCCCTCCCGTCAGTGGGAGTTGCAGAGAAGCTAGCTGAGAAGTTGATGGCGGTGCTGTTCGAGGTGTGGCTGCTGGCTTGCGCCCGCTGCTTCCCCACGCCGCCGTACTGGAAGACGGCCCGGGAGATGCTGGCCAACTGGAGACATCACCCTCCCGTCGTAGAGCAGTGGAGCCGAGTGGCCTGCGCTCTGACCTCCAGGTTCAAATCCCTTTATTTTGAAGTCATTTGGGTTTGAATTTTAAAGCTTTAAATCACTCAATAGAAGTAGTCACTCAATTTGAGGGATCAGACTCTCAGGTCACAGAGTGAAGAAGAAAACAAGACACATGTTTTGGGTGCATTAATGACAATAGCTTTGTTTTCAGAAATCTCTACATGCTTTTTGTTTTCAGACTTTTGCGGTTCACCCACGGGCCGTCCTTCCCCCCCTTCAAAGTTCCTGACGAAGATGCAAATCTAATTCCTGTAGAGATGGACAACGACTGCGTGGCACAGACGTGGTACCGCTTCCTCCACATGCTCAGGTAAAAATTGCTCATCTTTAGTGGAAACACAAATCAAGTTTTCACAAACACAAAGAAATTGATTTTAATCCTAAAACCTTATTACTTAAAAAATAAAATCAGTATTACTACGTGATGTTCACTTATTTTGTTTCATTCATTATTTCTTCTTGAGAAAATCCTATGGATATAAATGTTTCAGAATTGTCCCTCATTTGTTTGATTCAGTTTTATTTTTCTGTCAGCCTGTTTTATTAATTCCCCTCTGCTCTGCGGCACACGTGATCTTCTGTACCTGCTCGTCTTCAGTAACCCCGTGGACCTGAGCAACCCCGCCATAGTGAGCACCACCCCGAAGTTTCAGGAGCAGTTTCTCAACTCCAGCGGCATCCCCCACGAAGTGGTCCTACATCCGTGTTTGAAACAGCTGCCTCAGATCTTCTTCAGGGCCATGAGGGGCGTCAGCTGCCTCGTCGACGCCTTCTTGGGTAAGATGATGCAAAGCTTAAACTAAATCTCCTTAATCCATCCATTACTATGCTTGTTGAAAAAAAACAAAAAACATTAAATGTGCAGAGCCTTTATCAGTATGGATGACAGCAGTAATTTGATGGATCATGTAAAGAAGTGAAGCCCATCAAAAAAACCCCACCAATTTACCATTTTACAACAAAGCATTTGGTCTTTTCTCTTTGGTAAATGTGTTGTTGTTCATGGTGCTTCTCGTGTGTCCCGATACTTTTGCTGCAGTTATTTAATAACCTACAAACCAAACGTAAATGCAGAGTTACTTTCTGAAGAGATGAAGGAATTGAGAGGACACAGGCATGTTTGAGGGACTTTCGGAAAAGTAATTCTATGCTATTCTAATTAATCCAAGATTTTGTTTTTCCAGCAGTTTTCTCTCTCTCTGTTCCCGTTGTAATTCATAAATCGAAGGTCAAAATGCCTGAATAGAACCATGTCGGTGTGTATTTTTCTCTTTGCGCTGTAGGTGTCTCTGTTGAAAAGAGAGACGTGCGAGAGAGGGTGTTCACTTTTTCTCCAGTGCTGCTCTCTCATGGTACAGCTGATACGTCGTGATGATGGGCATATGTCAGATTGGTGGATTTGTTTTATTGAGGGGGGGCGGGAGAGGGTTTAATGATATTAACTTCTGGGGTTTGTGTTGCACTAGTTCCCGGATATTCCCACTAAACTCCACAATCATAAACACTGCGTCTCCTGCAGTCTGGAAAGGTCAATCAAGATGTATTCACATCGATCATTGGTGATTTGTGTCTAACCGACGTCTCTGCATGTCTACAAATGACTGTCGCAGTTGATCATCTCTGAAGTCAATTTGTTTCTGTGCTTTAACATTAAGGGAAAAGGCTTCTGTTGATTGTATTTATCCCATGTTTTGTCTGCCGAAAAAGTGGTGGTGAAAATTTTTCTCACATTTTCTGAGGCTAATCAGAACCTCGCTCACAGTTTCTTACTTTAGAGCACACGTGTCGAACTCCTGGAGTCCTGAAGGGCCACCATCCTGCATGTTTTCATGTCTGCCTCTTTCAACACAGCTGTTTGCAATGAGCCTCATTCTGTTGAACTCAGTGATTGCACCATCATGACACTGAGGCGTGGTGAAGAGGGAGACATGGAAAACATGCAGGGCTGTGGCCCTCCAGGACCCGAGTGTGACACCCCTGCTTTAGAGGATTTGTCCCGTCGCTGCAGCTCATTTCCTCCTCCTGTCCGCAGGCATATCTCGCCCCAGGGCCGACAGTGCCCCGCCCACCCCGGTCAACAGGATGAGCATGTCTCCGCCCCCGTCCATCACCAACACCACGCCCCCTCACAGCCGCAAGCAGCGGCACGCGGTGGTCACCAAAACGGCAAGCAAGAGCTCCACCGTAAGTCCAACAAACACTGTGAGCACTACATGCTGTGATGTGTACAGCAGTAGCTGCTTATGAACTCAGTGAGTCTATAAATACAGGAACAATTTAGAGAAGCAATCTAGTTTAGGTTGATAAAAACTAAACACCGATGTTTGAGATTAAAGGCTCGAGAGTCAGCAGAAGATTTTAAAGTCTTAACATTGAAATTAGAGGAAGAAATGTCAAGGGTAAATGGATGATTGAAATTGAAGTTGAAATGTAAAACAAAAACAGATAAAAAAAAAAAAGAAAAGTCAAAATTACTTAAGTTTTCATATGATAGTGACATTAGGTTTGCAGAGTTGACAGCGGCGACGTCTGAGAGACAGGAGGCAGAGCCAGAGGTGATGCGGAGGTTTTCATTGGAAGTCACCAGAATGAAGAGAATAATGAACAGATCAGAGGGAGAAAACAAGAGAGGCCAGGCTGAGTCGGCGGATGTATTTGGAGGAAGGATATCAGAGATGGAGCTGCCAGACAGGAGAAGAGGAAGACTTCAGAGAAGACGCATGTCTGTAGTGAAGGAGAACATGGAGATGGTGGATGATCCCAGACGAAAGATAACAATCGTATCTTTGTTCTTGGCTGTAATACGGTTACGCGCTGTGAGACCGGTTCAAAGATGCCTGTTGCTACGGTCTTGTGACCAAAGACAGCCTGCGATAAAATTCAGACAGTGTTAGAAATTTGGGGCTGTAGTGACCGCTGCTGCGACCTACGTCAGCTAACTAGCTGTGAGAAATGAAGCATGAAATTATGTACTGGGTTATGGTTTGCAGCTACAATGTCAAAAGAAGTATGTGGGATGTAAACAAAGAAGACGGTCTAATAGAGTTGTAGTTGTTGTAGTAGTAGATCCTTTTTGGGATTTCTTTAAAAGCATAAAAGCCACTAAGGTGAGGGGCTCAGTTCATGCTCCGCTTGTTTCTTTTTCATTAATGTGAAGGCCCAAAGTTTTTTCTTTGGCCTTCACGTCGACTCATGTACATCGTCGGCTGTGATTCAGCTTGCGTATCATGCAATCAACACAGAAAACTTCATGTCGTGCCCAAAGTTATTAGATTCATGTAGTACAGTGTAGTTGACTTATAGGTTAACTTTGTTTTTTATTTGAAAGACTGGTACAGTTTGTAGCTGGTCTACCATTAGAGGAAGCAGACTACAGATGATCTGAAGGGAGCAGTGGAAAGACAGTTGTAAAACCCACACACACACACACACACACACACACACACACACACACACACACCAACAGTCTCAGTAGGCTGTCAGAGCTTTGCCTCTTTGAAGGAGTAGAAGTTTAGCACATCTCTTCCTGATCCTCCCTTCACCCTGCAGGGCAGCGGCAGCCAACCAACCAAAGCTTCCCAGCAGCAGCAGCAGCAGCAACAGCAGCAGCAGCAGCAGCAATCCTCTCCGACCCTCCTCTCCAGCCCCAACCAGAGCAGCTGGGAGTCGCGCCCACTGCCCGCCCCAGCCCGACCCAAGGTCAACAGCATCCTCAACCTGTTCGGCCAGTGGCTGTTCGATGCCGCCCTGGTGCACTGTAAGCTCCACAGCGGCCTCAGCCGAGACCCCAGCATGACCGGTAAGAAGCGCAGCGGCCGCTAAATGAGCATTAGTGCATGGGCAGGTGGGTGTTCTGTCGCTGTTCCTGAGTACGTGTTTTTTAGTTTTTTTTAGTTTTTTTGGTGGAGTTTCTGTGGGGTTTTTTTTCCAGTGTTATTTTGTCACCGTTTGCCGTGGGGATATGTCTTTTCCTTTTTTTCACCATTCTCTCTGAAACTTGAACTTACCTTTCTGTTCGCGGAGGGCTTGGTTAGAAGTGGCCTTGAATGAGATTTCCATCCGATTCTAATCCATTCTGCATCCACCAACTGTTCAGACTGCGAAAACTGCATATAGGCTACAACCATGTGCCAAGAGTCTCATACAATCATTTTCTTGGTAAAGCCATCACAAGAGGAGTCACTGACAGCACATTCTGTATTTACTTTTCTAAAAGGATGTGAATTTGGCTCATCATTGGCTCTCTGTGTATTTTTCTCTTGTTGGTGTAGTGTCCTGCACGTGTCTACCATGTCTGATTAATGTTAAAGAGTTGTACTGGGTCAAAAAAAAAAAAAAAAACTTGAGGAGAACAAACACACAATTCATGCCTGATATGAATTGATCCCAGAAATATTGGATCTGCTTTGATTTTGTCTCTCTCCACTATTTCTGTTATCTTGCAGCCTCTTTTATCCAAATTCTCCTTTCTTATAAATCTTGTAAGTAGGAACGGCAGCTTTCTTTTCCTCACTTGATTTGCGTTCTCTTGACAAAACTTCCTGCTTTTCGGTTGAGTTCTTCATGACCATCGCCATTGTCACCATCGTTTGTTTTTTTTCTGTTCCCTCTCCTTGTCATATATATATATATATTAAAAAAAATAAAAATTCACCAGCGTATTCAGCGTTTCTCCAAAGGTGATGGAATGGGTTTCACCAACTGACCACCTGTCTCGACCATAACGTTGCCAGTTTGTGACAATGCCACCCCATTTTTACATTTTTGTTTTGTTTGTTTCCTTTTCAGTCACGCTAATCCTTCCGTTTTAGTTTCAGACTCTCCCCCGCCCCCGCTCCCTCAAGTCGAACATTAATGTTTTGTTATTCTTTAATTTCTTCTTGTGTTGTCAGTTCACTTGAGTTTTTTTTGTATTGATTTGGTGCCTCAATGCATGAAGTGAATGTCCTGAATCTTGAGTGACAGTCATGTAATTGCAACATGGAGGGAGCTGACACAGGGATAATGCTAGCTGTGAATGACTGACACATTGCATTAGCAGCACACTCCACTCCGTCATGCTTTGTGCCAGTAACGAGTGGAAGTCGTTTGGCAAACCCTTTGTGTCAAGCTTTCTTTTTTTTTTTTTTTTTTTATTGGATGCGAGTGTGTGTTTGCAGTCAGTGAAGTTATTCTACTCTCTTGTTGTGATTAAATGTCTGCTTTCAGTTGTTATTTTTTCAGTTTTTATTATTTAAGTTTGTGGGTATAGTGTGCATATAGTAGGTAAATGTCTGCTTGTTTCTCATACATGCATGATTACTACGGACAGTATTACAATTCAGGGTCCTTTGATTCTCTTGTCTGCTCCCGCTCTCTTCAGCGATAGCCACCCAGGTGGGCCTGGAGCTGAGGAGGAAGGGCTCCCAAATGTCCACCGACTCCATGGTTTCCAACCCCATGTTTGACGCCAACGAGTTCCCAGAGAGCTACGAGGCTGGGCGGGCCGAAGCCTGCGGGACTCTGTGCCGCATCTTCTGTAGCAAGAAAACCGGAGAGGACATTCTGCCCGTGTACCTGTCCAGGTGAAGATCACACCAGATCACGTTCTGAAAGCTTAGATCATACAACACACATTAAAAATTTCACAAACATTTGACAGTTGGAACACATTAGCCATATAGAGCAGTATAAGATATGTGCTTCTTATAATCCTTATATGTTTATTGGCCTTCAACCATAGTTCCTTTTAGGTCCCATTTATTTAACATTATCAAGTGAAAACCATAAACTTTCTTAGTATTTCGGGTGTCAGTTTACACAACAAAGGTGCTCAGAGCGACTGAATATCCTACACTGACTGAAACAGTTAGTTTGGATATCAAGTATGCTTTTCTTTTTCTTTTGCAGGTTCTACATGGTCCTTATTCAGGGTCTCCAAATCTCCGATTTCATCTGCCGACCGGTTCTGGCTTCTATCATTCTAAACTCTTCTTCCCTCTTCTGCACCGACCTGAAGGGCATTAATGTGGTGGTGCCCTACTTCATAGCTGCTCTGGAGACGATTGTGCCCGACAGGTTAGACCAGTTCAGCGATTACGTTTTTGATGACTGTTATGCGCTGATATACGCTTCATTGCTCGTGCTGGTCTTTTGCACATTTGTAGGGAACTGTCCAAATTCAAAATGTATGTAAATCCGACGGACCTGAGGAGAGCCTCCATCAATATCCTGCTGGCCATGCTGCCTCTGCCGCACCACTTTGGAAACATCAAATCAGAGGTAGATATGTTATATTTATATATTTTTTTCACCTGGTAATGTGATCCATTACTTTTTGGGTGATGGAGTTTACCATAAATGGCTCTGAGACATTTACACTGACAGATTATGAAAGAATTTCACTTTTGTATCAGTCTGCCTTATGGAAGGAGACACAAACTCCAGCCATTATTCTTTGAAACCTCATCGCATAGTCAGGATTTTCACTATTATTTAGTCTCATTCTTTATCTAATTGTTCAGCTGTTAGAGTTTTTCTTATTCCTAAACAATGGCAGTAAATTATATTTTGATTCTGATGTTCAACAGCTTTATTTTCTCTTAAGTACAGTATGTTTGTATCCTCCAGGTTCTTCTGGAGGGAAAATTTAACGAGGAGGACGGATGGCCTCATGACCAGCCCGTCTCCTTTCTATCTCTGCGGCTCCGTCTTGTCAACGTCCTCATAGGAGCGCTGCAGACCGAGACCGACCCCACCAACACGCAGCTCATCCTTGGTATTTGCTGACAAAGTCTTTATCCAACTAATTTGTCTATAAAAACTTTTTAATTTATATTTTGTTTTGATATTATTATTTATTTATTTTTTTTTCCAGGTGCGATGCTGAATATTGTTCAAGACTCGGCACTCTTGGAGTCCATAGGTGCACAGACCGAAACGGTAAGCTTCTGATCACTGCTCGGAAAATTCTTATCATGTTGAAGTCTGAATCTGATGTCCAGATTGCCGTGTTCTGATGTTATCAGGGTAGTATAGACGGGAGTCACATGACGGTGAGGAGTCAGAGTCACAGCCGCACCAACAGCGGCATCAGCTTCAACAGCGGAGGCAGCGCGGAGGCCACCAGCCCGGACTCTGAGCGCCCCGCACAGGCTCTGCTGCGAGACTACGGTACGACATACAGGCCGACAACATCGTGCTTTTAGGATTTTAACACAATAAATGTATGTTTGACCAGATGATTCATAATGGAAACAGCAAGCAGAATGTGCCCGCTGATTAATGCAAATATGCAACATGCCCAATGAGCTTTTGTGTTTTTCATAGCTAACGTGGTTAAAGTGGTGTGCAGAGTTAAGAAGCGCTGGGTGAAATGTCTTTGTAGGTGGTAACAGTGTTGGTTTGCTTGGCAGTGAAATATTATGCAGTGTTTTGTCTGATTGCAACAGCAATCAGTGTTTTTCCTCTTGAGGGCTGAGCGATGTAGCACTGAGTGCGACCAGAACTAATTTGTTTACACTGAGCAGCTTGTAGGTAACTCTAAGGATACTGGGGGGGGGGGCTTCCCTGGTTCCTGTGGGACACGAGTGCAGGGCTGTGGTATTGTGTTGTGAGGATCAGAGCAGCACAGGAAATACAAGAGTTGAGTGTAGAGAAAGACTTCACGCTCTGCTGCGTGATGTGGGATTGTGAGGCATTTTTAATCATGAATTAATTATCATCGCAATAAATAAAAATACTGACTGCACAGCACTAAAACAACAAAATCAACAACTGCTCCAATCATGTAAACGCTGTTATTGAGAACTGCAGAGGTACACAATACAAAATAATGCAAATACAGAACAGATGCATCTGACTGGAATTAGATTTCATGTACTCAATATGTACTTAAGAGTTTATTTATCGCAAGTTAGACCTCTTGACAAATTATCACATATCGCATATTTAAATTGTATTGGGCTGCCCGAGTGAGTCACACATTCAACCATCCTCATTTCCCACATCTTTAATGATATCATTAGATTGACAAAAAAATGTTTGTTTCAGATGATTAACAAGAAATGGTTAAGTTTTGGTTTAAATTATGTGGTTCTATGAGTTTCAGTCACAATCAAACTGCACAAAAACAATAGTTTGCAGATTCTGAAGAAAGTACGGAGTAGTAATGTTACAGCAAGCCCATCTTGGACTTCAGTTGTTCAATCAAAATTGAAGAACTTGTGTATTTGTTGATTCACTGCAGTTTAACTCCTTTGTTGTGTAGTAATGTAATATGTTCATAAGTTAGCAGTAGCCTTAAGGCAGCGTTACTTACGAGTCTGATAATCACAGTTAAAACTGTTAAAGGATTTAGTGTTATTCAGTTTGGAGTGATTAAAATATAGTTTTTCTCAGTTGACATCGCTCAGCCCCGATTTTCAGCCTTTTATTTGTTGCTATCTCTTCTATAATGTTATGCATTGTGTGCCGTGCTGATTTAATCCGTGCTGTGCTGATTTAAACTCTTATAAAGCATGTTATAAAGCCTATACCAAGAAATATCTACTACCTTTTCATCCAGAAGCTGCTTTTCAGGATATTGCCTGGTTGCGTGGTTGCTTTAATCCTGCTTTGCTATTCTTTGCGGTGTTTGGTATTTCGGGGTATCATATGGTCTAGCTCTTCCAGATACAGCGGCAGGTCTGCTGGTGCGCAGCATCCACCTGGTCACGCAGAGGCTCAACTCCCAGTGGAGGCAGGACATGAGCATCTCACTGGCTGCTCTGGAGCTGCTGGCTGGCCTCGCCAAGGTAAAGTAACAAGCACAGACGCTGTACAAGTCTGTGATCATACCAGAGACGTTTGGTGGGATTAGAATCAGAGCCTTATTTATGAATATATGAGGCCAAAAGAAAAGCTTGAATTCACCATTCACCATCCAGATTAAATTCTACCATGAGCCTGCGAGTCCAGAGTGTGGGCAATGAAAGCCCTCGTTGCAGACGACACTCTTTCTTGGCAGTATAGAATCAAAATCCACTTGTAGAAATCCAGCCAGGGAGAAGCTCTTCTAGGGTGAAGGTGGAGACGGATATTTATAGCTGCTTGTAGGCACACACACAGCAAACACATCACAGAAATCGTATTACACACATGCAAATCTAATTACACATGCACAAAGTCTGTTACACACATATAAATCTAATTAGAGTTCCACTGACACACACAGGTTATTCTAGGCTAAACAGCACACTGAAACCTTTGTATCCAAGATAAACAATAGATTATTTATTTGGTCCATATTATTGATTTGTCACAAGAACAGATTTTTCTCTACATTTGGCCTCAAATCTACAAAATCCAGTTGAGCCATGCACAGCTTTGTAATGATTGCTGTATAAGTCATGCATGTACGTCTTCCATTATCAATTAGTGTCCATCTTGTTATATTATTTTTTGTTTATTATACCGTTTTTTTCTGTTACTATATTCATACATGAATCCATATTAAGCCACATCAGAGTCACGTCACTGGTTTCAGGTCACAAAAGACTCACTGTGATGATGAGCAAAATGTAAACACTTCTGCAACAGCTGACCTCAAGAAACGTTTTAGGACGGCAGGGTTACTGTGTTTTAGGTCCTCTTCTGTGTAACACAGAGCTACCACTTTCCAAATCAAGGATTATCAAAGACTGAAAAACATAACATTATTTAAATAACATTCCAAGTGTCCAACCGCTGAAATCATCAGATAAAGTTTACATCATTACCACTTGCCAGAGTCCTGAAATGTGTATCAGACGTGTTTATAAAGCATTTAAAATGGTTCTCCATAGCAAAATAATAATATCATTATCCTGTGTTTATGCGGATGCCTTCAATAGGTTAAGGTGGGGGTGGACTCAGCAGACCGTAAACGTGCCGTCAGCTCCATATGTGGCTACATTGTGTACCAGTGCAGCCGTCCAGCGCCTCTCCAGTCCAGAGACCTGCACTCCATGATCGTAGCTGCCTTCCAGTTTCTGTGTGTGTGGCTCACAGAGCATCCCGACATGTTGGACGAGAAGGTACAGTAATAAAAATAAAATGCTGATTTCACACGTAGAACAATGAAAATAATGTAGAAGTGAAGTTTTCTGCATTATTTCACGATAATTTAGGCTAACCTACATCTAATATACCTTCACAGACAAATGCAAAGTTCTCCTTTGTTTGATACATTAGTCAGTTTTGGTGAAAAATCATATTTGCTGTTTTTTCTCTGCCAGGATTGTTTGGTGGAGGTGTTGGAGATTGTGGAGCTGGGAATCTCTGGCAGTAAGTCCAGACAGGAGCAGGAGGTCCGACATAAAGGAGAAAAGGAGCACAACCCGGCGTCCATGAGGGTGAAGGACGCCGCCGAGGCCACTCTGTCCTGGTGAGGAAAGAATGAGTGTTGCTTGATGACTTTAGCGAGAATCAGTTCCATAATGAAGACTGCTGATGCAAAAACAAACAAGCATTGGGGATGTCTGTGCCACTATTCTGGTTTCCCCAGCTGCACCTCCACACTGATGACTACGATAAAATAAAATGGTCCGGTTTCTTCAGGTTTATGTTTATGTTGCGATCCTGTGGTGTTTCCCAGTATCATGCAGGTGTTGGGGGCCTTCCCTTCCCCCAGTGGGCCAGCCTCCACCTGCAGCTTGCTGAATGAAGACACCCTCATCCGCTATGCCAGACTAAGTGCCACGGGAGCCAGTAACTTCCGCTACTTCGTCCTCGACAACTCCGTCATCCTGGCCATGCTGGAGCAACCTCTTGGCAACGAGCAGAGTCAGTAACTTCAACATAACATTGGAGAAACCACACAGTTTGGTCTTTAACATCAAGTCCCAATATGCTCTGTAGATTTTCTGTGTTTCTGTGAAGGTGAGGTTTGGATAAGCAATATCCTGCAAGACAATATAATTACACACAAGCGAATCTACAAGATGGCAAGATTTCAATGATGACGAAGACAAAACCGCTTGTTTTTGTTCTAGATGTCTGTAAAAGAAGAAGAAAAAATTAGCTATGTGGAAATCTATAACATGTGAAAGAGAACCTCAAAAACAACACTTTCTAGATTTGTAGGCAGACTTTGCAAAAGGCTCATCGCTTTGAGTTTTTCCTAGATATTGGATCTCGGTGATAGTGAGTAAATCTTGAATTATTTGGCAACCACTGATCTACAATATAGAAACTGCATTAAAATGGGTATAATCAGGCCTCTTTAATATGTAAATCATGGTCCTTCACTTACAAAGCATTGATATGAAGCACACAATTCATAGATCATTTAATTTCTTCTGAAAAAAACAAAATGCTTGTTGCCTCCTCAGATCCCAGTCCATCGGTTACGGTTCTGATTCGAGGGACTGCTGGAAGACACGCCTGGACCATGCAGCTCTTCCACCAGCCGAGAGGAGCTCGGGCCAATCAGAGGGTGAGATCACATTCCAGGTCTCTGCGTAATGGAGGGAAACGGTGTGAAACCACAACCACTGGAGAGATATTTCACTATTGTGTCCCTGAGTCATGACGAGATGAACGTCTGTTCTTCTGGTAACAGCTCTGCTCTCTTGTCTGGCCACCTCTCCACTTCCACAGCAGGTGTTTGTCCCCGAAGGCCGTCCGACGCCGAACAACGACGTGGGGATCAAGTATAACGTCAAGCAGAGGCCTTTCCCGGAGGAGGTGGACAAGATCCCCCTCGTCAAGGCGGACGTCAGTATTCCCGACCTCGATGACATCGTCAGCAAGGAGGTGAGAGAAAAGCTTTTGGTGGAACATTTTACTTTTTGAATGTGTGGATTTGTCCTCCAGGTCTGAAGTGAAGCTGATGGTTGACCCTTTGCTGAAGTACATTATTTATTGGACCTGTTTGTTATTGTACACACTCAGGTGTGTTGTCAGGGCTGGCAAGAATATTCCAGAGCGACACATTCACTGCAGGGTATTTGCACTCACGTGAGTTGCTATTGTGAGAGTAAATTTTAATTCGGGTGTCTATTGGAAATCAAATCACCAGGTTTGAAGATCATCAATTTTACATTTCCTGCAGATTTTAACCTTTTAATTTGTTCCAAACCAACTACTAACTATACGAGTTGCACTGATACCGATGCCAACAACAACGACGTATCACACCCGATATCCAATGATTTTCCAGCCCAACTGCTCATCAGTTAAAGGAGAGCAAAGTCATCTGTGCTCAACGGTGACAAAAGTAAACCTGACTGAAAATGATGTACTGCGCTTGCATCACCTCACGATCCAATCGTAGATCAGTGAGCTATGATCCTGAAACATCAGTGTTAAGAATTGTTTACGGCCAGTAAATGACTGAATGTAATTGAAATAAAACATTTTTAAATTCGTTCAAATTTCCCCTCCACAATGGGGTATCTGTAATCGGTATCGGTAATCTGTGTAGCCTTACTAACTTTTTTGGATTTATAAAAATTGGTCTTGTTGTTTTGAATTGGATTAGACAGATATTTTAAACTTGCATTTATCCCGGTGTTTTAAAGCACAGACAACACAATGATTAGACGAACCTTGCGAGGTGAGCTCTTTTGGCTGTGGGACTTCTCATTTGTGGGTCGATGCTTGAATTCACGCGGTTGGTGGGATGTTTTTGCTTCGCACATTTCTCCTGAATCGCTTGAGTAAGGTGTATCCCACCTCTGCCTCTTCAGCTGGAAATGCAGCACGACAAGCTTCGCATTCTGATGAGCAAGCAGATGGAGTATGAGAACGCCTTGGAGAGGCACAGCGAGGAAATCTGGAAGTCCAAGCCTTTCCCCGACCCGCAGACCGACTGCAAGCCCCCTGCGCCCTCACAGGAGTTCCAGACTGCACGCCTCTTCCTGTCCCACTTTGGTTTTCTGTCCCTGGAGGCACTTAAGGTTTGTAAAAATGATTTGCCTTGTTGAACTGATGAGTGAGAAAACCCCCCCCCAAAAAAAACCTCTTTGATTGAAGCTTTTATCAGTTAGATTAAGTTGCCAAGTTTTTGATTGTGATTATGTTTTTGAGCTGAATGATTACTTAGTGTCTTTCTTGTTGAATTATTTTCAATAGGAACCCAACAACAGTCGTCTACCTCCTCATCTGATCGGCCTGGAGTCGTCTTTGCCGGGATTCTTTGAAGACGTCAGCTACCTGGACCTGCTGCCTTGCCGACCGTTCGACACCGTCTTCATTTTCTACGTGAGGGCCGGACAGAAGAGCAGCCCCGAGGTGAGGAAATACCAGCTGGGTTCCGAGAGCTTCGAGTTATCCGTGTGGAGATTGGTGAAAATGTGGGTCTGTGTTTGCGCTTGTTGCTCAGATCCTGAGGAACGTGGAGTCGTCGAGCAGCGTCCAGCCACACTTCCTTGAGTTCCTCCTGTCCTTGGGCTGGCCTGTGGACGTGGGACGCCACCCCGGCTGGACGGGACACCTGGATAGAAGCTGGTCCCTGAACTCCTGCTCCGAAAGCAACGACACACAACACGCAGGTGAGCCGCAACCCCAACCGGCTGTAGAAGAGCCGAGGGAGACGCTGGATGAACAGCTGGTGACTGAGTCCATGTGCCTTGTAGAAGAAGCAGCTACTCCAGAGGACACGGGAGGCTCGGTGTTCAACGGAGAGAAGAAGGTCTTGTACTACGCCGACGCCTTGACTGAAATCGCCTTCGTTGTTCCGTCTCTCACAGAAAACTCCGGTCCGTTTTTTTTTTTTTTTTTAATTCAAATGAACAGATATAAAAAGCACTTGAAAGCTCATTATGGCTCCTTTTTTTTGTTTTCACAGAGGAGTCATCAGTGCACAGTGACTCTACAGCAGAAGCAGATACCAACATAGACCTCATGCCCAGCGTCCTCAAACAACACAATCTCACACTGGAACTGTTCCCCAACCACTCTGAAAACCTGGAGTCTGCCAAAAAGGTGAGGGTTACCTGGTGTGTGCACATAGAAACACAATGCTTGCTGTATGGAGCCTCATTTCTGTTTTTTTTTTTTAAATTTTTATATTTTAATATTTTTAGCTGAGTCCTTTGGTGAAGACGAAGAGATCATCGACTGGAAAGTCGTTTCCTCAGCTGGGGCCTGAGACGAAGGTGTTTGTGGTGTGGGTGGAGCGCTTTGATGACATCGGTAAGCAAATTCTCTTTTTATTATTCACATATCAGCACAAATATGTGTTTGAGAGTCTCGACCTTTGCTAAAAGTCTTAACTATTGTATACATTTTTGCTGTGTAGCAAATCTCCTAATCAAATAAAATGATATAAATCACTATCCAATTGCGAATTCCACAAGTAAAATCCACCAAATCTTTTCCCCAGTGAGGTTTCTCATAGGCGGTTCTCACATTTTCCATTGGAGTTGAATATATTACCAAGCCTGAAATTGGAAGCAAAAAAAAAAAAAAAAAAATGGAAGAGCTTTCAAAGCCTTCTGAAAGATTTTGGATATTCATCAGTCACAGTTAGAAAAGTCCTAAATGGAGATCATTTATCGCACAATGTAGGATAAGACTGGAAACACGTAACGAGTCAGCATCTGTTTTCATGAGTCTATGAGACATAAAACATTGAAGAGTCTGGTTGTCCAGTGGCAGCCACAGTCGACCTTTTCATTCATTTCATTACTGACGAATTGTATTACACACACAAATGGCAAATAGCATTAATGTGCATAATTAATTTACAAGCTAAAAAAAAACAAAAAAATTAGTGGCTGTGGAACACTACTCCAGAGGAAGAAGAAGACTTCAATTGATCCATGTTGACACGCTGCTCTGTCACATCATATCAAGTCTATTTTAATCTGGAGAATCTGAATTAGAAAGTACAATACTTTTTTTTAGAGGCAAAAATGATTTTCTAAGCTATTTCATCTTAAAAATACTTTTTTTTTTTTTTTTAATGTCCTGATATATTTAAGTGTGCAAATAAAGAGTGGTTGTTGTTGTTATTGTGTTCAGAGAACTTCCCGTTGTCTGATCTTTTGGCGGAAACCAGCACGGGTTTGGAGGCCAGCATGAGCAACAGCACTTCCTGCAGGTATGGAGAAGTTGGCGCTCGCAGTCACATGCGGTTTTCGTCAGGTGAAAGAAAACAGTTCTGCAAAAAAAAAAATACAAATGCTGCACTCTGATGTACTGAGCAAAACAGGAAGTACTGCGGAGGGAGCGTGCAAAAACCAAAAAGGAAGTGTGGCACAGCTGTGATAATAGATGAAAAGTTATTCCGATGTGTTGTTTTTGACAACCTGTATGAGGGTCATGTCGACTGGAAAGACAGCAATTAGAATCAATCTCAGTCAGATTAGATTAAATGTAATCAACTAATGCTTCTTGCCGTCTGATTGGATGTGGCAATTAATTTCATTTGTGACATGATTAAAATCTCAAGTGATCTCCTCTCTTCAGATACTACTGGAGTGTCTTTAGTGAAAAATTTTAAATCAGGTTAATCAATCAAAGAAAACTAATTTCTATGCAAGAAAAACCTAAAACAATGCTATAAATGCTTTTGTTGAAAGTTTTTCTAATTCCGTCTGCTACCACTGAGGAGGTTATATGGGAATGGGAATGTTTCTCTCATTAAAACCATTTTAATGGCTCGGCTGAGGATAGAAAGGTAAAAAAACATCAGCAAACAAAAGGGTTAAAAAAAAAAAAAAATTCCAGAATTACTTTTCCTCTTCAAATCTAACTTTCACTAACTTTCAGTATGGTCTCTTCACTTTGTCCTCGTCCATCCCGCTGCAGGTCGGGGTTACTAGAAAAAGACGTTCCTCTGATCTTCATCCACCCACTGAAGACGGGACTCTTCAGGATCCGGCTGCACGGAGCTGTGGGCAAGTTCGGCATGGTGATCCCCCTGGTGGACGGCATGGTGGTCAGCCGCAGAGCTCTCGGTAAGGAACCCACCCAGATTCTTCTGATTTCATTAATTCCTCTCCATCACTGCACCCCCACTGAAATAATCCCACTCTTGTGCAGTAGGTGGCAGCAGTGAGTCACCCAGTTTGTCTTCAGGTCTTTGAGAGATTTTAGTAGTTTTTTTTTTTAGTATATAGTTACCTGAAGATCCTGCATTTATTGTATTTACTTTAATTTGCTTTTTTATTTTACTTCTCAAGCTTTGAATAAAAAAAAACAAAACTTTGAACATAAAAATGATAATCCATACTTCAAACGTTTTTTGTTTTTTTTGTTAAGTAAAAATCTCTGTTTTCTACATAGTTTTCTTAATGGTCCTACGTTTTTGTGCATATTCACGTGCAACAGGATTAATCTCAACTTTTCGTAGTGCAGAAGACTAAAGACTGTGCTAGTAGTTCTCATTCTGGTGGATTCTTGCGTCCAGCTGAGTTCTGTGGTCTCTTCCAGGGTTCCTGGTGCGTCAGACGGTTATCAACGTGTGCCGGCGGAAGCGTCTGGAAAGTGACTTGTACAACCCGCCTCACGTGAGGCGGAAGCAGAAAATAACTGAGATGGTCCAGCGCTACCGCAACAAGCAGCTGGAGCCGGAGTTTTACACCTCGCTCTTCCACGAGGTGGGGGAGGGGAAGCCTCACCTCTAACCCCACTGTCCTGTCCTAACACTGGCTCACACTACACGCACACACACACACACACACACACGCTTATTCTACACTCAAACATCATTTACAGCTGTGCATGCACACACACACACACGCACACACAGAATCTTTATATTTATACTGTACTATTTTGTTATTTATATGACTACATATATCAACACTGTTTGCCTTTGACTTTGAGATCAAAGTGTCAAAAACCATGCCAAGGTGGGGGATTTAAAAAAAAAAAAAAAAAACATTACTGTCCCGGCTGCAGCCGCTCATTGAGGAACGGAACGGCTCGACAGCGATCATCTCCCCCCCGTTTAGGTTCAACGCTTCGCTGCAAAAACACTCTCTGCTTGTCTCTAACTGCAATACAACAGTTTCCCCGTTGGCCTTTTTCTCAACCTGTAAACAGTTTTGTCTTTCGAAGGATTTCATGAGGTCTGCTAATACAGAGTTGTGTCCAAACTCCAGATCTGCTCATCTGTTTTTGTCTCGGGTCACAGGACAGATTCACGGTCGGACTTTCAGCCAAGGAGATTAACACGTTTTGTAAACGCACATCGCTTGCAGGCGGGACAGAAGTCGACAACCCCCACGGATTTTTATAGCAGATCGGCATCGACGTGCAGACACCTGCGATAGTCTTCCTAGTGCGAACCCGTTTGGCAGGAGCTGACTGAGCACACACACATTTGTTGTTTTGAGTTTTCCCAAATTTGTAGGAGTCCTGTGTTGCTTTACTGTTGGTGGAGGAAAGGTTTGACCCCTGTGCTCTGCGCCAGGCCATCCAGATACTACACTGTGTGTGTGCGTGTGTGTGTGCGCGCGTGCATGACTACATTTGCTTCTTCAGCAGGGCCGTTGACACTCCGAGGTGTGAGGGACCCGTAACGTGGCATTTTTAACGGACCTTCTGTTTATTTCAACCCGCTCTCTGATTTCCATCGATGTGGTTCCTGTGGCTGCTTTCACTTTGTTCCCCTCGCCTCGGGGAAAACTGAAAAAAGTGACGCTAAAATCACCCAGTTATGCAAGTTAGGAGATCAACATCTACATTTATCTCCAAAACAAATGTGGAAGATGATGAATTTTAATAAAAATTATTTTGATTTGAAAAGCAACCTATGAAGGTATGTTACAAAGAGAAGTGTTTTTTTTTTTGTTTTTTTTATTAATTGAATGAAATTGGTTAGCATTAAAACTTATGTTTCCCACTGGTCAGACTCGAAAAATTATTAATTTACTATTTTGTTCGGGAAAGTTGCAATCAAAAGCTCATTCTTTGATGAAGTACATACAAACTTTTCAATGGTTGCAGTGTTGCGGAAGCTTTTCTGGGTCCGATTCCAGTCACACTCCCACAGAAATGTGTCAAAACAAGTCTTTCAAAAAAACATACCTTGTTCTAAAAACTACACACAAAGATGTAATAGTAGTTTATTAAAGTTAGCATGAGCTCAAATGCCAAATACCTATATTATTGATCCGGCTCTAACAACAATCGTTCAAGTATTTTTGGAAGTAGTTCGATGAAGCAAGTTATTATTGCCTCTCTTCTGCACAGACGGTGGATCCACAATATATTTAGTGAGTCACAGCGCCCCTATAGGCCTGGCATATGTACTACATGCCCGTAGGCATCGCGTTCTAACGTGTGGACGGAATTTTTTTTCTTTTGAGAACACGGGGAGAAAGAACATCGTGATGTCTCTTGTGGACAAAGCCTGAGTTAGATTAATAATTCTCATGCTAATCAGCGTTAGCAGCTTCAGACTGACACCCACATTTAAAATGTCTTGGACTTACGGTGCCACAACACGACGATTAATCCAGCAGGTGAAATTGAGTCGGAAAATTCGTTGAAAGAAATTCTCGACCAGGCAATGATGCATTCAGAGGCCAAACTACTCCACCGTTGTTTTGGTTTGTTTTTTTTTGTTTTTTTGTTTTTAGCTCACACAAGCTATTATAAACTATGGGATTTCTTTGACGGTCTTGTTGAGTCACTGTACTGGGATGGAAGCCCTCTCGCTGTCTGCCGGGAACAATGTGAATTTATTTATCACACAGATGGAAACAGGGAAAACTCCTCCACTTATTCTTTGCCCTCTTGGAAAAGTCTTAATGCACTGAGCACATTTTACGTAGATTTTTTTTCTAATCACTTTGGTTACTTTACGTGTCTTTTTGTACTTTTCTGTGCATTTCGGAAGGAAAAACTTGGGGATGGAGAAAAAAAAACAAAACAAAAAACAAGCCCACCCCCGACCCTGCTGAAGGAAGAGTTTTATCTTGTGAAATATGAATGAAGAAGAGGCGTTTTTAACCGACCGCGTCTAATCGTGACTCACTTTTTATGACGGTGCCGCGCGCACATGCCTTTTTTTCTGGAGGGAAACTACATGGAAACCACATACAATCAGTCATACGTCGCATCGTGTTACTCCGCCGAAGTTCTGATCATATTTAAGAGTTTCCTTTCTTTTTGTTGCCATGTACAGAAGCGGACGATGATATGTAAATATATGACAGTGAAAGGCATTTACGAGTTGTCTGTTGCTTTTTTCTCGTCCTAGACTGCAGAAAAAGAGATGTATGTATGCAACTGTGTGTGGGAAGAACGCGGTGGGATTTTTGAATGTAACATGCAATTAAAACTATTATTGACATTTTAAATTCTCCCAATATTTGACTTTTTTCTCCACAGGATGAAGTTACACACAGTTGATCCTGAAGCCTTTTACTTAGATGAATGTCTCTTTGATTAGTGGAGGTTTGTGGAAACACTTTGATTATCTTCCTTTGGATAGTTTGCACCAAAAAACGGAGTGGTTGCCCTGAAGCTGACGTCAAATATTCACATGCTGTAACTGGAAATATTGAGTGAAACTACACTTTATCGGCTTTAATCTCTCGATACAACTGTGTTAAATTTCCATTTGAATGCTGGGTTACTTAAATATTTCTTCACCACATCAGTCTGAATATATTTGGACAAAGATGATCTACTGTCTGCAAGGCCGTAGGAATGAGTTTAACATTGTGGGGGGACACATATGGGAAACCTGACATCTGTTAATAGAAAATAGTTTTGCCAAACATATTCTTTTTTTTTTTTTTACTAAGGTAAGGAAAATTACAAAAAAAAAAAAATAGTGTAACATCTCTGCAGTTGTTTTTTTTTATTACTATGTTAAGGTTCAATGATGATCTGTCGGTTTCTATCCTTTTATGTTACTTGAATGCACCTTTAGCGTGAGTTGGCCTGTGATTGGCTGAGAGTTCAGAAAGGGACGGGTCAGGTGAGTGAGCAGAGCGTGTGTGTGTGTCAGGTGAGTGAGCAGAGCGTGCATGTGTGTGTGTGTGTGTGTGTGTGTGTGTGTGTGTGTGTGTGTGTGTCAGGTGAGTGAGCAGAGCGTGTGTGTGTGTGTGTGTGTGTGTATGTGTTGTGTGTGTGTGTGTGTGTGTGTGTGTGTGTGTCTGAATGCTGAGTGTCAGGTGAGTGAGCAGACCGTTTGTGTGTGTGTGTGTCAGGTGAGTGAGCAGACCGTGTGTGTGTCAGGTGAGTGAGCAGACCGTGTGTGTGTCAGGTGAGTGAGCAGACCGTGTGTGTGTGTGTGTGTGTGTGTGTGTGTGTGTGTGTGTGTGTGTGTGTGTGTGTGTGTGGGTGTGTGTGTGTG
>OMNM01045478.1:0-11968 GCA_900302745.1 Parablennius parvicornis
TTTTATGAAACCTCCAGTCTCTAGTGATGGAAATAATTCCCTCTGCGCCTTTGGCCCAAATGTTTCTATCTATCTATCTATCTATCTATCTATCTATCTATCTATCTATCTATCTATCTATCTATCTATCTATCTATCTATCTATCTATCTATCTATCCATCTATCCATCTATCTATCTATCTATCTATCTATCTATCTATCTATCTATCTATCTATCTATCTATCTATCCATCTATCCATCTATCTATCTATCTATCTATCTATCTATCTATCTATCTATCTATCTATCTATCTATCTATCTATCTATCTATCTATCTATCTATCTATCTATCTATCTATCTATCTATCTATCTATCTATCTATCTATCTATCTATCTATCTATCTATCTATCTATCTATCTATCTATCTATCTATCTATCTATCTATCTATCTATCTATCTATCTATCTATCTATCTATCTATACATCTATCTATCTATATCTATATATTAGGACTCTGGTTTCTGTCATCATTCCTTCTCATTGGTTTCTGTTCATTCTCTTCTAGCAGGACTGTTTGTTTGGAAACCAAAGTCAGGTCTCGTGTATCTTTTCCAGAAACGAAAAGACGTTGTGCAAGTAGCGGAGTTACTCCAGCGTTTACTCAAAACAAAAATAAAGAGTGACTCTTCAAAGTACACTTTGACTTGTCTCTCAATTAGCATGTTTTATCAACGTGCACAAAGCCGTATCCTGGGCAGTTTGATGATCGAGTCACTCACTTTAATATTTTAAAACTTAAATGCTGAAATACACGTGTGCATTGCAGGATTCCTTTTTTTTTTTTTTTATGGCAGTTGTGCAGAACGCTTCATGAAATAAACATATTTATGAACTCGAGACAACGAGAATAAGCAACAGCCAAAGTTTGGAGATAATTCATCAACATGCACAGAAAACATGAAGCAGGTTTCATTGATGTCATATTTATTCAGGACCACAGATACTTTTCAGGAAATGTGGTAATAAAATAAGATTTGGGCGATGATGAAACTAAAGAGGAGGGTAGAAAAAAAAATACTACCCAAATAAAAACAGCAGCTCTGCAAATATTTTAATGTACAATAAAGTTCCTAATTAATGATCAAATCAAAAGTTGAGTTAATGTCAGTCACTAGCACGTGACAGGAGTACAGTACATTACAGTTAGTTCACACACTGCAGATGGATGTTGCATAGAAGACCTTAACCTGGATCCTGATCTTGCTCTATTATATCACTTTCTAGATGAGATGAAGTGAGAGATACTTATCTTAGAGCAGAAACACTTCAGAGACGCTGAGCTGCGAAGAAGAACCTCCATCAAAATGTTCACGGACGTTGCTGGGAAGACGTCCATATTTATAAGAGACAGCCCATCAGCATATCAGAACAACACACCTGAGTCATCCCGGGAGACGTGACGAAGCGTCTGCTACTTCACAGTTTGGCAACGTTTTCTTGAATCAATCTTTTTCAGCAACACATAATCCCCCGATCATCCGCTTCAATCATTGTGCAAACGTCTGCTGGAACCATTGCAACAAGCGGGTGTATTTCAGTGGTGGTTGACTGGGTTCAGTTTATACGGACTCTCAGTAAAGCGATTCACTCGACTTGAATCAAGTTGATTCTGTGTTGATGCCCTGATTTTAGTACGTTGATTCAAATGATTAAATCCAGTGATCACTGAACCGGTACGCTCTAAAAGTTGATCCGAGTCGATTTTTTTTAGCATTTGTGTCTCGTTACAAGACAGAAAGCTTGAAAATTCTGGTAAAATATAACTTAAACTACAATGGCACTCAGAGAGCGCAGACCCCTCCAACGCTTTACATCCTGTGACCCATACATGACCCTTGATCCACATCAAGTCATTCACTGTCAGTGCTCCTAATTAGCGGAGAAATCACTGAACGTGGAGCAAAGCGCCTCCTGGTGGTACACGATGGATCGCCTCCCATCCACTTACAATGGGGAAAATGTGCGCAGTTTCTTATGCGATTTTTTCGGAGACGGTTAGTCGAGACATCCCCAAAATTTAATGGGTTCTTCCTACCGTCATTCCCCATCAGCACACCAAGTTTCAGCCAAATCCTCCAGGAGTTTCTGCGTAATCCTGGTGACAGTCAGACAAACAGACAAACACGGAGGCGATCACATAATCCTGCTGCTGGCAGGGTAATTAAGTTTCTCCTGCTAATTTTAAGATCTCAATATTCTAAATATCATGTCTTATTTCAAGAAATCTTACCAAGACAGTTTTCACTTGTTCTATTGTCAGATTTTTTTTTTTTTAAACTTATTTTACAGTCCAAGTATCTTGAAATAATTTTTTTTTTTCTTAATTTGAGATGGATATTTTTTCCAGTGCACAGCATATGTGGTGGCCTTAAGATTAGAGACGTGAGCTTGTGTTTGAATTCCTCTTCAAACAAAGCTCCCGCACTGTGGCTTCCTCAGCAGGGCTCCTGACCCACAGCGGCAGCCTGGCACTCCCGGTCCGTTCCCCCGCTTTCAAGAACCTGGAAGAACCTGGAAGAACCTGGAAGAACCTGGAAAAACCTGGAAAAACCTAATCCAATCATTAGAATCAGCAATGGTCAATGGGTCTCTTAAATCGCCTTGTCCGGTTCACAAAGTTCAAAGTTCATAGTGACTTTATTTGTACCCGTAGGTAGATTTTTGTGCAGCAGGAGGTGTCTGGCGGTACACACACATACATTAAAAATGC
Source organism: Parablennius parvicornis (assembly GCA_900302745.1). Classification (NCBI taxonomy): domain Eukaryota; kingdom Metazoa; phylum Chordata; class Actinopteri; order Blenniiformes; family Blenniidae; genus Parablennius; species Parablennius parvicornis. The sequence continues at coordinate 2,755 of OMNM01045478.1, forward strand.
AGGACAGTAAAAAATTTTGCAAAATTTAAGAAGAAGAAAAAAAAAATTACATATAGAAGCTGTAGGTGCACAGCCTTTTTGTGTGTGTGTGTGTGTGTGTGTGTGTGTGTGTGTGTGTGTAGCTTTACACACCATTCACGGCCGTTGCGAAGAGCAGAAATCTCACTTTTAGGACAAGTTTTGGAGAAGCAGAGGCTCAAAACATCTTGTATCTCCATGTGGAAGTAGAAGGTGGCGGCATGAAGCCCGTTACCGTAATATACATATATAAAGCGCACCTTATTATAAGCCGCAGGGGTCAGAGCGCTTGAAAAAAGTGGAGGCGTATAGTCTGGCAATTACGGTATTTAAAATGGAACCAGCAGCAGGAACAAAGCTGCTGAGAGATTTTGAGAGTTCCTCTCTTTTCAGCGAAGGTTTCCAAACCAAGCCACCAGTCTAAAAGATAAAATGGATTCAATGAAATCACAATGAGAAAGTGTCATCAAGGTTTTGTCCACATTAAAACGGGGCGCTGGAGTTCCTTCTTGTTGACTGCCTCACAGTTTTCCTTAAAGCTTAACATTGAGTCAATGATAGTGGCCAGGTATTTAATATGTGGGGACAAAATGGTCCAAAGTTTGTGGGGATATTGGGAGAACAATGTTTCCTGATTATTTATATGATATTTGAATGATTATTCTAGATGACGTAAAGAGTGCATTAGCACACTGGGCGTTTCCTTTTGTCTGCCTGAGCCACAGGAATTCTTTGACCTGTAATCATGAGAGCAAACATGTGTGGTATTTCACTACAGGGTGGGGAGACTCAGAGCAGCAGCAACACCAATTGTTTTCTCACCAGAATGTGATTAATTATCCACAAATGTCAGACAGCTGACATTCTAACGAGCGTATACGTGTGTGCAACATGTCCAAGTTAGACTCACCCGGATGTGGTTTCTGTCCATTGTTTTTACATTAGCCCCACCTTGAAATGTGGAGGTGGGAGATTTCCTCGTGATTATAATTTCCCAACAAAGCGTCTGCTTGAACTGAATATAAGGAAAGTTCAGCACAGAGAAGAGACACCAGAACAACCTCCAGGATCCTCTGTGAGACCGTCTGCTGCAAATCCTACAACCTTGACGGTAAATACACATGTGGCTCTCTCTTTTCTTTTTCTTTTTTTGAAATGAATTGCTTTTAAAAGCTCTAATAAATGAGTTTCCATTGAGGCTAACCTTTGTTTCAACAGGAACAACCACTAGCACCATGCTGAAGGTCCTGCTTGTGCTCGGATGCGTCCTGATCACCGTCCTGGCTAATCCCGTCAGTGTCACACATTCAAAAAGCGTCTAATATTCATCTGTTTTCATGGAGTGGCACATTATTTGATGCGTGTTTTCTCCAGGTGGATGAGGTGCACAAGCGAGTTGCTCGCTCCAGTAGCAGCTCTGAAGAGGTGAGTCTCTTCTTTCATTCATGATGTCTCAACATTCCCAATCACCCGTTGCTGTAAACTTCCTTTCATTGTTCGCATGCGTACCGATTCCATTACATCATTACATAGTGACGCTTCAGTCGGTTTGCTTCAGACAATTCCTCAGAAATGCATCGTCATTGCTGCATCTGATTTGCTTTCACAGTCTTCCAGCACCAGTACCAGTACCAGTACCAGTACCGGCGCCACTAACGAAGCCCTACTCCAGCTTATGACGCTGCTCATCCAAGCACTTCTAACAACTACAACTGCAGCACCCACAACCACCACAGTTGCAACAACTACAACGACTGTTGCACCGACTACAGTTTGATGGCGAAGAAGATCAACAGTCAATTAAAAAGTTCATAAAAGTGCTGAATGGACTTTTTGACCTCAACTTTCTTTTGTAAACCATGACTGTAGCTTCTCTCTCTCTCTTTTTTTGGTTTTTTTTTTTTTAGTTTAGTGTAGCATGCAGAAACAAAAATCTTTGTCCTCTGTACAACCTGCTGAAATAAACTTCCTAAACTCAACTGTGTGTACTCAGTATGGCTGTTTTATCCAGTGAAATGTTTCCACAGCATGGTGGTGGGAGTTTTAACTAATGATAAAGCTGTTGAACTCCAGTTTAAAGGTTTAAAAAGAGCAGTGATTGGAAGTCAAAGAGAAAAACCATCCAGGTGAGTCAAAAACACAAATCTTGCATTTTGTAAAAGTTATTTTTGCCAAAAAGAAAAACAAAAAAAAAGCATTAGAGTCAGAGGTATACTTTCTTATTATAGGGTGAATACAAGATGGTACTGATGCAAAATTCAAGCTGTGAGTGGCGGAACAAAAACACTGACACCTGAGCCATGACAACAATAACAACAGTAACGTCGTCCAGAAGCGTAGTAACACAGTAGTAACAGTGAATGACACGCAACAAGAGTGAAATAGAGGGATTCTGACATCGGTCCATTAGGCTGCAAATCATTTTTCCATTCTTTTGATTTGATTTTGATTGTCCATTATATAAAATGTTAAAAAAAAAAAAAGAATGTATTTGGATGGTCAAGAGCAAATCCACAAAATGAACAAAAAATGTAAATTTGCAGCAATATGAGATTGTTTAAAACAAGTAACAAGCACCAGAAGGAGTGAGAGAATTATTTGTAGTCAGTTTAAGTAATTTTAGAAAATAAAATGGACTTCCGAGCAAATCACAGGACGACACTCACAACGTTGATAAAATAAAGCTGCAAACAAAAATCCGCTCCGCTCAGCTACTGGACCACGTTGAAGTTTTAAGAGAAATTAACACGAGGCCCAACTTAAGCAGGGAGCAGAGTTCACGAGAGAACAGACCAGGTAACTCAACCTCACGCCAACGCTTCCTGAGCAGACGCCGCGAGAGCCGCTTAATAAACCGGATCATCCGGCGGGCGGATCGGCAGCATCGTCCAATCAGAAGGACCCACATCAGGACAGGAGGAGCAGGAGGACGTCTGGAAGGACAGTCGTGGCTTTTTTTTTTTTTTTATTTATTTTTTATTACATTGCTATTACACAGATATATATTTCAGTTATTTTAGTGGCGTTTTAGAAAAACAAACGTTTTTATAGCCATTTCAGTTGTATAATTTTTTTCACTCTTGCTTTGCTGGTTCTTTTCATCTGTTTTAGCTATTTTAGATCTGTCGCTTAATGTTGATTTAGTTGAACTTTTTTTTAGTTGTTTTAGCCATTTTCACTCTTCAGAAATTTAAAGGGAGTCAATTTTTCCTGCTTTGCATTGATTTGAGGCATTTTATTTTGCCTTTTTTTGTTTTAGTTTTTTTTCCAACATATTTTATGTTGTTGATGCCATTTTTAGTTTAGTTTAGTTTCTACCTTTTTTCCAGCTATTTTTAGTCAGAAGATATCAAGAAGATTACATGTGATTAAAAAAATGTGTACGTGGCTTGGTTAGTAGGGGGATCGTCTCCCAATCGGAAAGTTGATTCCACCTGCCGAAGTGTCCTTGGGCAAGACACTGAACCCCAAACTGCTCCCAGTTGTGTGAATGTGTGTGTGATTGGGAAAACAAATTGTGAAGTGCGACCACTGCCTGAGAGGAGCAGTTAATGAAGCAGCTTAATGAAGAACTAAACACTAAACACTGGGTTTTTTCTCTTTTAAGAACTAAAGTCATCACTACTTATGAAATCCCCAAATGGTTTCCAAATATCTTTGCAATAATAATACTACTAATAATAATAATATTGAACAATATTATTATTGTTCAATATACAATATATGTGTATTTTAACATTGCAACCTAAACATGAACCTGCAGATTAAGCCAATGACACCTACTGAGTAGGTTTAATCTTTCCAAATGATTCATAACAGTAAAGTCCCTCCACTTATTTGGTATTACAATTTGTAATGATATTAACTGGATGTTGATGAACGTGTGAATCATTGTGAGCTTTTCGATTTCAAGTTATTTGTAATAAGTAGTTTCAATATAATTACGTTGTGGTGGCGCCTGTGGGATGTTGGTGACGCTTGGGGGAGGGGGGTCAAAAAATATTTTGGGATGACATTTTCTGGGATTTTGTCTTTAAGATTAACACAATTACACCTGTTGGCTTTTGTATTTTGGTTAATTGTGTCATCGCTATCTGTCATTGTTTCACCATCCATCATGTTGCCATGCTTGTCAGTGTGGGTGGTTTTGTAATCGTGCTCCACCGTGAGTGAGAGGGATGCTGCTGACGAACCAACTCCTCTGTTTTAAAGCAAAATGAATCCTCGTTCTGAATTCTACATAAGTTCCAGTGGTCCATTTATATCACGTTCTTCCTCAGAAAGCATTGTTGATAGTGATTTTCGTTTCGGATGTTGCAGTGCCCCCTAGTGGCCATTACAACTTGCTCATATTTCCTAACAGATGAACCAGCTCTGCCAACCCATTTTGTAAATTCAAACAAAAGCGACCCCCAGCGACACACTGGATTGGTTGATGATGGTTCATATAGTGTGAAACCTGTTCTTCGTTTTTCTGCTCACACGTCAGTCACACGTGAAATGCAGTTGAGTAACTGACAAGTATCAAAAAGAAAAGTTAAATCTCGCCCAAAGTCCAGATGGTTGAACAAATGTGGTTTCTGTCCATTGTTTTTACATTAGCCCCACCTTGAAATGTGGAGGTGGGAGATTTCCTCGTGATTATAATTTCCCAACAAACTGTCGGCTTGAACTGAATATAAGGAAAGTTCAGCACAGAGAAGAGACACCAGAACAACCTCCAGGATCCTCTGTGAGACCGTCTGCTGCAAATCCTACAACCTTGACGGTAAATATATGGCTCTTCATGTTTTTTTTTATATACATTTGTTTTTGTATTCACACATTTGTGAATATATTTGTTTTCACTGAGGATAACTATTCAAAAACTATTGTTCTTGGTTTCAACAGCTACAACCACTTAGCACCATGCTGAAGGTCCTGCTTGTACTTGGATGCGTCCTGAGCACCGTCCTGGCTAATCCCGTCAGTGTGACAAAATTTGAATTAATTAATTCTTTTATTTTTTTTTTTTTACAAATAGTTGACAAATATGTATATTAATGTAAATATGAATAATCCAATGCATGTTTTCTCCAGGTGGATGAGGTGCACAAGCGAGTTGCTCGCGATGAATCTGAAGAGGTGAGTTTCTTCTTTAAAGTTGCGTGAAATTATTTGATGCTAATTTTAAGCCTTTGAGTGGCATTTCAGCAGATTTGATAGCACAGCTGTTTCAGACAATTCCTCGGAAATGTGTCGTCGTTACTGGACCTGATTTACTTTTTCTTATTTTTTTCAGTCATCCAGCGACGGTCCTTCTAGTCGCCTGTTTTTCCAGGGCCCGCTGCTCCAGTTTGTTGTTGCGTTCCTCCAGGCAATTGCAACAACCACCACTGCAGCACCCACAACCACCAGTATGGCACCCACAACCACCACTGTGGCACCCACGACCACCACTGTGGCACCCACGACCACCACCGTGGCACCCGCAACCACCACCGTGGCATCCGAGATTACAACTGCTGCACCTTGATCAGAAAGAAGTCTGCAATTCAACATGAGATTGTCTTCTGTACGACCTGCTAAATAAACCTCATGCATGCAATGTGTGGACTCTGTGGCTATTTAATCTGGTGATATGTTTCTGTAACATGACGATGGAAGATATGAGAAGAGATAAAATTGAAGATGAAGTTTTAAGAGTAATTAGACGTGAAAAGAAACAAGACGAAAACGCGTCTGAACGTCAGGAAAGCTTTGTTAATGAAACCCCTCATGCTGTTTAAATCCTGTCTGGACTGGTGTAGAAGATTCATTAAGTGTAGGGTGTCTTCTTCTTCTTTTTTATTTTACAAACCAACGTCCATCACTGTAAACAAGAAGGGAACAAATCCAAATCAACAGTTGTGAGTAGTGATGGGAAGCCCGACTTCTTTAACTCACACAAGTGCTACATGTTATTCATCCGAATAAATTGGGTTGAGCTTCACGTGCGCATCCCTCCACTGATTCGAAACGAATCATTTGTGCATAAGCATCATTTCCACCCACTGCAGGATCTGAATGTTGAGCTGAACAAAGCATCGTGTTTCAGAGAAAGAATGTCTTTGTCACAAACCAGGACCGGAACCCAAATGCAGACTCGAATCCCAGTGATCAGATCAACAAAACGTTCATTTAAAGCCTCTGAGGGTGCGTTTACACTGCGGCAGGGGGACGACAATGTCGTAAGCTGCTTTAAAAAAAACGTTGCACTTCGGATGTACTCCGGAATAAAAACTTAACGGAAACAATGGATACGGCACACCGGTTGTGATCCAGGCGGAGGTCAGAAAGTGAGCTAAAATCCCCTAAAAAAATCCTAAATAGGAGCAGGAGGAAGGTGACATCCGTCAGAACACGAGGTCCACGTCGGGGGATAATGAGACACAGGTGGGACACATCAGGGGCGACTGACACAAGAAGGAGAGACGATTGAAAATGTGATGGGAGACTTAAAAACCGCTCAGATGAGAAGTGAACAGCAAGACAGACTTCGTGGGGAAACAGGAAAAACTGACAGACAATAGTTTCTTTGAATAGAATAAAATGCTGAAGCATTTCTGAGGGAAATAAGAAGTACACACGATTGCTCGTGGTGCAGGTCTTCTTATTCTACAGTATTTATGTTGTTTTTTTATGTTTATTTGAACCAGGAACAAAATTAAATAAATCATTAAGCGTGAAATAAATACCAGGTGTATATCCACATACATATATATATATAAACCTTTCAAAAGCTTCGGGTCACCCAGACAATTTTGTCTTATCCATGAAAAGTCACACTTTTATTTACCACGTGAGTTGTAAAATGAATAGAAAATATAGTGAAGACATTGACAAGGTTAGAAATAATGATATTTATTTGAAATAATAATTTTTTTCCTTCAAACTTTGCTTTCGTCAAAGAATCCTCCATTTCGCATTCTGGCTGTGAATTTGTTGAGGTACTCTGGAGAAATTTCACCCCACACTTTTTCTTTGCCACTCTGCCCTGAAGGCCAGCATGCCGGAGTCGCCTCTTCACTGTCGATGTTGACACTGGCGTTTTGCGGGTACTATTTAATGAAGCTGCCAGTTGACGACCCGTGACGCGTCTATTTCTCAAACTAGAGACTCTAATGTACTTATCTTCTTGCTCCATTGTGCAGCGGGGCCTCCCACTTCTCTTTCTACTCTGGTTCGAGCCTGTTTGCGCTCTTCTCTGAAGGGAGTAGTAAAGATTATTGTAGGAAATCTTCAGTTTCTTGAGAATTTCTCACATGGACTGGCCTTCATTCCTAAGAACAAGAATAGACTGTCGAGTTTCACATGAAAGTTCTCTTTTTCTGGACATTTTGAGTGTTTAATCGACCCCACAAATGTGACGCTCCAGATACTCAACCTGCTCAAAGGAAGGTCAGTTTTATAGCTTCTCTAACCAGCTAAACGGTCTTTAGCTGTGTTGACATGATTGCACAAGGGTTTTCTAATCATCCACTAGCCTTCTGACACAATGAGCAAACACATTGTACCATTAGAACGCTGGAGTGATGGTTGTGGGAATTGGGCCTCTATACACCTATGTAGATATTTCACCAAAAATCAGACATTTGCAGCAAGACTAGTCATTTACCACATTAACAACGTATAGAGTGTATTTCCGATTAGTTTAAAGTATATATATATCTTCATTTAAAAAAACTGTGCTGTTCTTTCAAAAATAAGGACATTTCTAAGTGGCCCCAAGCCTTTAAACGGTAGTCTGTGTGTGTGTGAATATATACATATATATACACACACACACACACACACACACACACACACACACACGCACACACACACACACACACACACACACACACACACACACATTTTATTTTACATTTCAACGCTCTGATTTTCTCCTTATGTACATTTAGAGATGTGGATGTAAATCCATTAACAAGCTGTATTGATGAAGGGTGTAGCTATTATTAGGAAATGATCCACGTCCCCATTTCAATGTGAGGAAACACATGACACAATGGCCGGAGACACGCCTGAAACACAGCATCGGTGGATCATGAAGAAAATCCAATAAAACATCTGCCAACATTAGATCCACAAACATGAGGCACATTTAAGCCCCGTTTCCACCGCACAAAAAGTGCAGGGACAGAGCGGAGCGGTACAGCAACAGTAATCTCAGATCAGAGGCCTGAACTTTGAACCCTGATCAACATCTCCAGGATCTCTCTGTATTCTGGGTTGACTCATCAAGACACGAGCCATCCTGATAACTGTTACTGTGAAGCAGATTATCAACTCGCCGGTTCAACCCAGAAATGCGTGTTCACGTAAAAGGGGCGGAGTTTGCAGCATCTGCTCAATCACACACGTGGAGAAACTGCAGCGCAGTTTAGAGATCACGGAAGGATCAAATGTTCTCTGAGAATATGAAGAATTAAAACACGTCCAGCAGCTAAAAGCAACACTGCTGCTGCAGCCAAAGCCAGAACATTCCTGACTGTTAATGTGACTTCATCAGATTATACCAGATTAACTATAACCAGATTGGGTTTTACTATATTGCTTTATTGGGCAGAACTTCCTCACTGTTCTTCTTTTACTTGATAGTTTCCATCCAGTTGTTTTGAGGCTGTTTTTCTTGTGAGTGTGTTTTGTGTTGGAATATTAATTCATCACCGCGATGACATGAGTTGTTCTGGTTCTATAAATTCACCAATCACCATCTTTTAAGAATTGGCGGGTCATTTTTCAAGAGATCTGATTGGTTTGGAGACGGAGCTTTGACCTCTTATCGAGAACATATCCTGGTCGGGAGCAGGTTAGACTTTCAGTGTCAGTTACCATGGTGATTTATTCCAGTAAGAAGTGAGTGAGCGTCGTAGTACGAAACCCAGAGTTAATCCTTGAAGTTGTCTCGATAAGAGAAAATCCTGCGTCGTAGTACAGGCCTCTGGACCTTATGAATCCTCTGTTGTTGTTGTTTGCACTAGTCAGCACTAGTTGTTTAGTTAATTTTTTTTTGTTTTGCAGCCACACAGCTGCAGCTTCAACTTCTGTGTTGGTTCCGAGAGAGCGAACGCTGGCCGGTGAGGTAATGTTGCCCCGGTGAAGTGGCACCGGAGCGCACTCCAGCAGCACAAAGAAACTTCTGCGTTGGGGCCGAGAGAGCCGACGCGATGCGCCG
>OMNM01045479.1:5383-27241 GCA_900302745.1 Parablennius parvicornis
ACAACCCCCCCCCCCCACACACACACACACACACACACACAGACACACACACACACACACACACACACACTCACCTCATGGATCTACACATGTATAGTGTATCTCAAAGGGTTTTTTATGGTTCAAATAAGTTTCTCTCAGTTTACCAAAATCTGTCATACCTTGTTTGAGTAAGGTTATTTCACAGTTAATTTTCTGGATTTTTCAGGACTCAATAGAAACAAAGTAAGCTGACAGAAAAGGTGAGGAAGGAATAAAAGTGTTTATCATCTATTGCATGCGTGTAAAAATACAGATTTCAAACATATGTTATTTACGTAAATGTGGCTGCTTTGTAAGTGAAATCAAGCAAATTTCATAAATACACATTATTGGTCTTTTCCTTTGTCAGTTAAGCTGCTCTTTAAAATTTGAGGCTAGTTTTGTATGTACAATTTATTGTCTCTAATTATACAGTACTTTAAAATTGATACCAAGAGTTGTACGTTATAGAGTAAATGTACAAACCACAATGTCTTAAAATTGCAATGTGACTAACTCATAATCTGTGGAGCATAATTTGCAATTGTTTTCAACCTCTGTGATTTCGGCAAATATGGGTTAAACCAACAAAATTAGCCACCAAAGCAACGACAAATCTCTTAAAAATGCTGTCATGGGATTAGTGAAACCCTTAGAAACACCAGCAATATTTTGCTGTTTACCAAGATGCCTAATAACACATGCTAAATTGTGTGCTCACAGACAAGATTGTGCATTTTGTTGTTATAATCCACTCAATGGATAACTTCCTTAGGCATTCAGCTCGTGGATCAGCTTCCAGTTGAGTATGTCAGGTCTTTTCCGTGCTGTGATGTTCACAGTTTTTTGAAGATGTTATTATTCTGTGGCATCATTAACTTATTATAAGATACTGTAAGATAATGTTTAATGTCCAAATAGATATTTAGATTTTTGATCTTTTGTTAGATGCAACTGTGACCAACAAAGGAGTTTTCTTTAATGAATGAAGGGATAGTTAAACTACCCATTTTCTCAACCATTGCTATAAATCTTTGCAGTGTCAGCATTGTTTTTCTTTTCTTTTCTTTCAAAGAGTCGATAAGTTCACTCATGTCTGTGGTAGCCACAACAATCCTCTGAAGATAAACCAATACAAACACATTGTAGTCGAGCGGAAATAGGATCCACAGAGTTGAATCAGGCATTCCTCTTTTCCAAAGCCAAAGTGGAAAAGTCACAGGTCAAAGTCTTCTTTAGGGATAAGTAGCAGCTTCTGCCAAAGAGCCCACAGGTCAACCAGTTAAGGTCCTTGTAGTGGGATTTAGTTTCTGTTGGCCCTCAGTCTTCCTTATCATTATCACAGCAGCTGTATTTTACATCTCACTACTCATTGTCCTGGTGTTGTCGTTCCGCGTCATTGTGTCACCACCAATCGGGTGATCAAACAGCCTCACTGACCTGCAGCTCCATCTGTGATCTCTGTTCATACGATACCTTGTTGGCGGTGGGGGGGAGGGGGTCTGTGTATACGTCACTGTGTCGTTTCATGTATGAAAACCAAGAAACAAGCTTTTTGAGGGGCAGTTTCTCACCTCTGGTAGCTGAGGTCCGAAGGCCTCTGACAGTAAACGCAATGGATGTGCTTTCAATGTGTATGTGGGCAATTACGTGCAGAAACTGAACATTTAGGTCTATGATGTGCATTTGCATAAGTCTGTATCCCCCGTCAATTTGTTCTTGTTCGTAAATTGTGGTTTGTCGATTAAAGTTTCGGGTTGCAGATGTTTCTCTGAACGATTTCCCGGGTGAAGATGTGGAATGTGCAGCTGTGTGCCGACGTGATGGATTCACATCTGTCCTCTTCTTTCTATCCGTCCCACTGTTTTATGACTTGTTTGCCTTTGTGATGCGTCTGTTTCATGCCACGCTCGACGCTAACTGCTGCTCCTTCACTAGAGCGGATTGTCTTGCACTCCCAATGTTGGCTGTTCAATACCCAGCACCAACTTGACCTGTGTTGAAGTGTCCTCGGGCAAGGCACTCAATCCCAATTTGTCATCTTTGCTTTTTCAAATAAAAGGAATACAACTTCAACCACTTAATTACCAGAGAGATTTGGACCCGTAGAGTTAGCCAGATGTCACACATTAGTTTAACGACTTGTACCTAACTTGCTGTGCTACACTGGCATACATTGGTTAGTTGGTATTATCGGACCAACTAAGTCAAATGTATTCATAAACTACTTGAATCTCGACTCTCATTGAGCAAAGTACTGCACAGGTCATTCAAAGACAAAATACAATGTAATAAAATATGAATGACACCAAAATCTTTTCAAATAGTGCACAATATACAATATAATAATACAATAAAACTTCAAATCATTGGGTCTAATTTTAATGTCTGGACAGCCATAAATTAATAACGGATGGTATTCCAAAGATGCAACAGGAAATGATTGATCATCACTGGCTTTTTCTTTAACTTGGATTATGATCTTAGTGCTGATGAAGTGTAAACTAAATAGTCAAAGTCTGTAGCAAAGTGTTTTATAGTTATTTTAATAGTGTGTGTGACTATGGCTCATTGACGGACAGGTTTTACTGATATTTAACAGAAGCTGAAGTGGCTTGTCATGAGCTTTTTGTGTTGCTAAAAGTGTTTGACTGAAGTATTTCCTCTTAAGTTATTAAACACCTGCAGCTGGATTTGCAGTGTGGGGCAATATACACGCAAGCGCATGATGGGTCAGAATCTAAATGCAGTAGATATTTTGCACTCCTGCAGGCTCTTGCACAGTTTTTACATGGCAGCTGTCCCCAGCCGATTACATTGCAAGACAAAAACTTTTTAATATAATGTTCAAAACATTCCCACATGAGGAAAAATATCTGCTAGCAGGAAATTAAAACACCTCTATTATCCAGCAATAAAAAGCACCTTGTTAAGTTATTGTGGGATTTGGAAGGTATATGAAATATTGTGACAATGTGTTTTGACTTCCGTGTCACCCCGGGATAGTGAGTGCTTTTGACGCAGCCTTCACATTGAGAAGAGTCCTAAACTCCTCAGAAGTATATTGGAGGCTGGTGGCGCAGTTCCGTTGGCGCGACAGCCTCACTCTCAGTCAGCTGACTTTGTGTGCATCCTTTGCAATCCTTAATAAAACCTCCTGTGCAGGGTGGAAACTCTGACTCCCGATCATCAGTTACATTATTTGTTACTAAATGCAAAAGAAAACTTTTTTATTTTTATTACTACAAACATTTTGAAACACACAGAATATCTGCTGGTAAATAAAAGTGGACCTGGACACATGCATATGCTTTAGCTCTCTGGATTTGTGGTGAAGACTGTTAAGATTGGGTCCTTTGTATCTGGCGTCCAGTCATTTTGTTTGTGATTAATGTGTGTTTCTTATCACGAAGACTCCCTTGATTCTCATATTTTAGTGATAAAAATGTTTACTTCCCACTCAGTGTCAAATTCAGACATAATTTCCCTCCGGTATCATTTATGGCTTCTTTTCATGTTGTTTTGTCTGAGTTTTTCTACAATTTTGTCTTCAGCCTTCCTGAAATAAGTTGGTTAACTTTGGCCCTGATAGAAAGGGTGAGGAAGTGGTGATGTCTGCGGTAAACCCTAATGTATACAGTAATGTGGAAAACCACTAGCGTGGTGACTCAGGCTGACCACAGACAAATCCACACACACCAGCCTTCAGCACGTCTCAACATGTTGAGTGATGACGGCACAGAACGAAACTCAGGAAACTCACAAGGACGTGGCCACTTAAGATTATCATCACAGAGTATATGGCTTCATTTTAATGTAATGAGGGGTAATAAGGTTGGACGTGTTGATTGTCTACACTATAAAACCATATCAAGACATCTAGGAATTTGCTATTTCTTCATTCTTTTTTGCAATAAACTATTTATTAATTGACCTTACATAATATGTTAGGATTATAGAGCGCTAGAAGCAACTTACACTAATATTGTTTGAGGTTAACTCAGTAATAAAATCCCTGTCGCTGATTTAGTTAGCTAACATGCAGGCGTTTGGATCGTAGGTAGATTGAAATTTGAAGAAACTGAATGTGACCTCAGAGAGAACATGAAATCTCCTCTCAGACTTCGGTATAGGGTGAAAGTGCCGACCACAATACCACAGTCTGGCTCTAATTATCACTGAACTCCCCCATAATTACAGTTTATTAGTTGCTCACATCAGTAAATGAATTTAGACATCTGTCACAAAGTATTTTTTTACAACAAAAATATTTTATGTTTTAGTATTTTGACAGTTATCACAAGCCCATGGTTTGCTTTGGTTACAAGGCCTTGTGAAATTTCAAGACAACATCAAAATATACAGATGAAATGAGAAAATGTTTCACACTGGGACACCTGTTTCCACTGAAGAAATGTAACGAGGATCCAAAACCTTCACAAAGCCACATAAACATTACATAACGTGCTCCTGATAGCATTAATAGCAATAATGTACTCAGGATATGCATCAACCTGAGGGATAGTCTGAGCGTGAGAACGAGTGGTGTTGACCCAGCTGGTTTTATTTCATCGGTGCAGTTGAAGGAGTCGCGGCACGTTCAAGACAGAGACACCGCTTCAGTAATAAAACATAAGGGAGGCAACAAAAACACAATTCCTCATTAGGGTGAACATGATTCTGCCCACTGTAGCCTGCGCACCGTATACACTAAGACCTGAAAATGTAGGTTAGTTCACAGTACACATGAAACTGGGTGAAGAACCAGAGTCATACAGAGACATATCAGTAATAGACATCTGCCATGAAAATATAGCCTCATTTGGCTTCGTTTTCTCAGACGGATCCAAAGTATTCACACATTCCTTTGAATAAGTACGTCACGCAGATCCCGTCATACCATCGTTGAAGGAAGATGTTCAAGCTTTATTCATATTCATCCTTTTTTATAATATTCTTAAGTATTTCATATTTTGTAATGTTATATATTAAGAATTATTTGGAGTTAGAACATGGGACAACATAATGTCAGACTTCCTATCAATCTTGTGTGCGTTTGGGTTTTCCTTTAATTGTTTGATAAAATGTACTTGCTTTTGTTGACCTCTTAACATGTACACTTACCCAAGAGCTTCAACCACTGTTCCGCGATTATTCCTACTGACTCAATACACCTCCTTGTGGTGACACTTGCTGGGGCAAGTTCAATAACTTGCTGACATGGATCGATAAACCATTTTTTATTTGAAATTATGTGTGCTGTTTTATCCGACTTCTCTGATTTCTGTCAGTGATATTAAGTCACTTTATAGAGAAATGTATACATGTTGTATAGTCACGACTGCAAACGTCAATATTCTCAAAAGCTGTAAGGAGAAATCATTTGTTTGCTTCTAACAAAACATCCCCTACACGTCAACACTCCAATCACTCTTACTGCAATGCCAAATAGATTAATTGGATTGCTTGAGAACACACAGAGGAATTAAACTTTAGAATGTATTTCTCCTCTACGTGTGTGGGCCAACTGGTGTACACAAATACACTGCTCCACTTGTATGTGAAAAGTAGTTGCCCTGTTTTTTTTCTTTATATAGTTGAATGTTTACGTCTGTGCACGTGATTGCGATGGTGAAGTAATGCTGACTACCAAAGACAGTTCACACGGGACATTAAAAATGATGCAGGGATACACAGTGAATGAGTAACCACACGTGGATAATCATTCTGACCAGAAGCTGCTCTGGGATGTGGTTCTGTTTTTCATGTCACAGTGTTAGCTGGAAGCAAAGACATGGAAATATACTTTTATTTAAATTCCATGTAGGATTTGACCCAAGTCTTTTCACTGTGAGGTGCCAGTGTGTACCCCTACACCACCCTGTTATATTTTATTTCAGTCCTATTAGATGTTTGATGGGTTTAATTGATGACATTTGATTGCACATGTGTGTGTCTGGCTCTCAGTCCAGGGTGTATCCTGCTTTTTGCACTGTTTTGGCTGGGAAACGCTCCAGCCCTCGTAAACCTAACTCAGATAAATTGGGTATAAATGATGGAAACTTGAAAACTGCTTAAAATAGTGGCGTGATCCCACACAAGTATCAGGAGGCAGGTCAACGCTCTTGCTATTTCCGTGCATAATGACGTATAACATCCAGCTGCAGTTCTTATTATCAATAGTCGTATCAGACTGGAGAAATAAACACATTCAGTGCCGTGTTGCTTTTATTATGCGTCTAAGAGGTATTTTTTTTTCAGAACAACAGCATTATCCAATTATTTCATTATTGTTCAGTCCCCATGACTTCATACGTCATTCCTCTTGGAATGTTTTTACTCTTATTAGGATGATTCATGTAATGGACCATTAAGTGGACCAGAATGCTAGAATGAAAAAAAGATTCATCTTTATTTTTTGGTCTTGACTCAAGTCACAAAGGGCTTCACATCAAAGAAAATCACAGCAGATAAAATGCTATTTAAACCAACAGTGAAACCGTTGGCCGTGTGTTCCAGATAAGTCACACCTTTCTGAGCTTTTCATGGGGCAATTTATATATCAAAATATTGCAATATGTACCATCTGAGACCACATGAAGTCACTGATAAAATTATAACCGTCAATATTACTGTATTTGACCGACGGAGAAAGAAATAAAACTAAAAGCCGGAAACAAACAAATTCACAGAGAGCCAAAGCATATCTGTTTAATATTTTTTATTGACATGCACAAAGACAGTATATCTCAATTGAACAATACAAGTGAAGGTATACACAGCATTTCATTTTTTTGTTTCAACACAATGAATACTAAGGTGAGCTGAAGCTTAACTGTCCAGTGATGTCTGGGCTTTAAAAAAAAGTGACTCAAAGTCTGGAAAATATGGTAAATAGACTAATGAACAAGCAGTTCATTCCTCATTTAAGCACTCACAGCACTTTACATCCAGCACTTTAAATGATCACTTCACCAGCACCTTGAGCAGCACACAGCACTTTAAGATGACACCATTTGCACATATAAATGAAACTTGCACAAAATTGTTGTTTTTGAAGCTATTCATTGAATCTTCTGTTGTCGTCCATAAATCTGGCCTTCTGTGGAGGCAACACAACAATTAGTTGAGAAATTGAGCATGGTGCAATATATGTGTATTTAAGATTGGCTGATTCTTTTAGTTGTTGACCTGTGTGCTGTGTTTTAAGATTGGGTGATTGTCGTGTGTGTGAGAGGACAGTTTCAACTTACATTCTTCTCTTATGTTCCGACTGTTGTCCAGGTAAAAGATTCCCTCTTGAACAGACACTGCTAAAGAGGGTTCCGGGCTGAACCAAGAGGAGGCGCAAGTGGGGGGTGTTACACAGTTTTAGCAGCATTTAGGATTTAGTTTAATATTTAGGTGTTTGTTTTTTAGGTTTATTTGAGGATGTAGATTTTCTTTCATTAACTTATAGTTATGGTTTTGGTTGGGAGGATTTTAACTTGGTTTTCTGACACTAATGTTAACTTTTATCACCTGTGGAGTTTTTAATAGTTTCATCCAATTGAGGGAACTGTATTTAATGCACCTTTTAACACCTCTCATTTTCGCATTTTTTGTCATTATGCACTTTATAAAGAATAAAGACATATAAAGAACAAATAGATGTGGCCCACCCAAAAGCTGACTCCGTCATCTCTTACTTCTCACAGTTCAAACCGCTCTCCAGCCAGTCTGATGGCCATATCGGGGATCCGAGGCTTACAGACTGAAATAAGTCAATTGGGTTCAAAGTTGTGTTTTTGAAGGGGAAAGGATGAAGGTAGCCGGGGGTTCTCAAAGTGACTCTGTCCATATTGTGCCCACTTGTATGGAAAACACAGCCACTTAAAAGAAACTATTAAACACGTTTAATACATTTTATCAGTCTTACAAATATTTCTCTCAGTCTAACTTAGTTCACGTTTCACAGCATTGTTATGTCAACAGATTATTTTCCAAGGTGTACTGAAGTCATGGAAAAGGTGTTTTTGACAAAGAGCAGGTTATTGTGACTGTGGGTGGAGAAAACAGGATATCTCAGCACAATCCTATTGTCCTCTGCACAAGTTGCCATCAGCTATTTCCAGCCCGTAAACTTTAAAGTTGAAACGAGCGTGCGCTGCTCCATGATTTGTAATTGCTTTTATGGGAGCAATTCCTTTGTGAGCGCATCCGGAGATGACGCAGTCCATTGTCCAGGTTTTGGACGTCCACCCTGGTCTGGAGAAAAGGTTGTGTCGTGTTTCTGTGGCATCCTTATTGTAATAAATTGACCTTCCTTAGATTATATGTTGTATAGGATGCTTGATCTGCTCATGTTGTCTTGCATATAATCTGCTCATATTCAGGACGGCAAGGAAGAATGTTGTTTGTAGACGGAGAGAATCTGCCACCATAGTGTGCCGGCTACATTAAACAGCATGTCTTAACTATATCAAACAGCAGTTTGAAAAAGGGACCCCTCAGACCCACTGATAGCTCACAAAGAAATGCAGCCTTGTGCATTCCATACGAGAGAGGAAGAGGGTCTTTTTGTTGGAGATAGGCGATCATTAAAGGACAGCTTCCTCGTCATAAAAGAAGGTCTTTGTGTGACGAGGGTCTCAATGTGGCCTTTGTAAACGGGGCTGCTGGGATCTGCTGTCAAACTGAGGAGGGAGTGACAATTATTCTGATTCTTTATCTGCCACTTTGTTGCCACTGTGGGCATAAAGTGGTCTTTTTTTTGTAGATTTTTACAACGGACATGGAGGGGGGGATATTGCGGTATTTGTTGCCTAAGCAGGCTATGGTATGGGTGTGTGGGTGGTGGACGTAGGCAGAGATTATAGGGAGAGACGTCATGGTATGATCCAGTTACATGGTGCCTTTCTGCAATCTTAATACTGTTAATAGTCAGAGATTTATGCGTCGGTGCTACTGCAGAGGCTCTTAAACTTATACATTTCTTTAAACTTCAGACAGAGTTGGCCAAAATACTCATAATAGCACTGAAGTAGAAGTACATACACTTTGGGGAAAAGTGAAAATACCGATTTGACTTTCGTACTTCTTACTTTTCTTACAAAGTCTTACAAAGACAATGAACCCCAAATTGCCCCTAATGGATGGATTGAGCACCTTGCATGGCAGCAGCCTCCATTTCTATTGAGGTGAATGGGTGAATGCGATTAACAGTGTAAAGCGCTTTGAGGGCTGCTCAAGCAGTGGAAAAGGACTATATAAGAGAATTCATTTACCATTTAGTACTATGATTTGACTTCAGTATTACCATTCAGTCATTTGTGTCACTTGTTTTCTAAGAGATTTGTCAACATACAGTATTTAGCTCCATTAATAATAACTATTACTGCTTTGATAATTTCACTGGATTTCTGAAACACTATTTGGAGAATTTAAACAAATAACAAGCCAGTGTTGATCATGTGAGGACTAAAAAAAGTCAGATAGTTTTGACGAAATGCCGGGAGTCGAAGTAAAACGTTGTCTGCAATTGAATGCTCAAGTAAAGTACAGATGCCTGGAAAATCTACTTACTGGCCACCTCTGACTGTGGAAACTTGTATCAGCTATTTATGTGTGTTATTTGAATGCATAAAACATTAAAGGGAACATTTTTAACAACGAAAAAGCTTTGTTTCCAGTGTGGCCTTTAAATGGAAACAGTGTTAAGGTGTTTAGGACCTGTGAATCTAATAAACAAGCAATCAGATCGCTGATTCATTAATTCCAGCAAGGCTAAAGCCTTGATGTGCATCTGTTTTGCAGTACCGGCCTTCAAGGTCTGGCTCTCAGCATTTTGTGTTTACAGTCTTGTGGAGGTTTTGTGTTGCCGTGTTTCTGCTTCTGAAGCAGGAAGAAATGCAGCCATTGTTCAATCAAGAAAGTTCAACTGGGATTGTGTGTCGGGGGTTATCTGATGCAAAGGTCTCTACGACCCCGTTCTGTCTTAATTAATGTCTCCAGCTATCTCAGTTAGCTTAGGGTCTCCACACCTTTGACTTGAGGGGATGGGAAACCCTGTTTGTGTGACTGCTTCTTTTGATCCCTTCATGTCCACGCTGACCCCACGGGCGGGGGGTGTGAGCGCTCGTGTCACGTCTTAACACAGACCGGCCTATGATGGTGGGTGGTTTGGTTGGTATGCAGACATCTAAAGACAAATTGTCCCCTCGTCGGTCGCCGGACCCAGCTTCTTTTCATCAACACATGGCTATCTATTATGTCTGAAGGTTCGTCGTGACTCATGCCAGCTCCATCCAAAACATTCTTCGCCACACCAGACGAATATACACAACTGTGCAGACAGAGCTGCAACAATCGTCCCCATTAATGCAACGGAGCCGGCATGAACCAGTGTGTTCACAAACCACAGTGCACATAAACACAGCCGCTCACACCTACGACGCGCAGAGGTTTTCTCCACTCTGGGTCTTGTTGTGTTGCTGCTATGTCTGTAGAAATGTGCTGTAAAGCTGCATATGTCAGTGCTTTCTCTGCTCATCTCTAACTCTCATTGTTTTTTCTGTCCGACAGGGTGGGAAGAAGCACAGCGGCCCGTGTGGAGGAAGAGACTGCAGTGGAGGATGTCAATGCTTCCCAGAGAAGGGGGCCAGGGTAGGTCCACTACTCCCTAACTACTCTCCCCAAAGTCTTTTTCAACCACTCTTTATTTATTTTTGTCTTTTATCTAATGTGATGATGTGCTCTGATCATACACAATTCTTTAATTTGTGCCTGTAACAGAATTAGAATGATTGCTGAGGATCCAAATACAACATCACTGATTCTTACACTGTGTATTTGTGAGGTCATTTTACAATATCTGCAGAAACAGAAGGATAAGAGAGGAGAGAATTGAGATCTGCTGCAACTGTCTGTTTTAGCAACACATTTCACAGCACCGCCATTGAACTACAAACTCTCACATCGGCCATCCAAGCTTTAAAGCAATGCATTGTTCATGTGTGAGATCAGGCATTTCCCATGTGTAGGCGGTTCATGAGAGGACAAATACAAAGCAAAGGCTGCTCAGAATAAATATTCCTGTTTGAAAATCTGGATGACTGGTGGTGTCTCTCTGTGGGTCACAGCAGAAACCTTTTTTGTACTGGGCAGTAAAAAGAACTTTTCCGAAGGGAAACTCCACACCAAGTATCCCCACCTGGTACTACTGGGCTCAGTTTTTTTGTTTTGTTGTTTTTTTGTTGTTGTCTGTACTCAAACCACCAAAGGGTTCCTGTGAAATGACATAAGCAGACATAACTGAGATGAGAGGGAATGGGGAAAGCACTTTGTCAGTAGTAGCGAGTATAAACATCCCTTCAAAAAAGAGCTGCCAAAAAGGTTAGGCATCATCCCCATGGACTCATACAATAAAAGACAAAACATGCACATATGCACACGTACACACACAAACCCCTCAAGTTTCCTATAACTGTGGAAAGGTTCATCTGGTCTGAAACGCCTTCATCATACTTGCAATATAAATTGAAAGCACAATATGTGCAGTAATATCCACATTGTGTTCAAGGGGACAATACAAACTGTAAAATCTATTGAAAGGAACATATAGGGGTGGGACCACCAAAGGAACAGTGAAATTTACTGTTGTAAAACGTACACAGAGAAGCTTTATAACACAATTGTGTGCTGGATAATTAATATATAACTAACCTTGTGTTGTTCTGGCGCAGTAAAGTACAATTGGTCATCTTCATAAAAAGATATATTTGTTTCAGATATTTTAGGACATTTAGAAAATATTTCACCTGTCTAGCAGGTCATGTGACATAATATAAAGAAGTAACCTATATCAAAATATATCCATCCATACCATCTGGGATCACAAGACAGCACTGTATGACAGAATGCAGTTACCAAAAAACCTCCATTGTTACCGTCCTGTTTCACTGACAACGCGAGCAAACGGTTACCAAAAAGAAAAACGCTCCAAAACAGAATTTAAATGAAAGAAATTTGATATAAGTAGTGGAAAACAACCTACCAGAAAGAGTTTACAGTGTCCGAAAAGGTTGAACCAATGTCATGAAAAGGCTGGATAAAAGCAGACAAACTGTTGCTGTGATGGAGAAAACAAAGACGGTTAATCACGGGCTAAAAACCAGAGCTATCCATCTATAATAAAACAAAAAATACTGTAATAACTTACTGGAGATACTTCCACTGATAAACATGCAGTCAAAATAGACTAAGCCAAGTGGGAAGAATATAATCTTAGTAGATATGATACCCAGAAGTGCTGAGTTTTTCTCCCCTGAATATGTTAAAATATGATAGTTTGTTGGTATTACAAGTTCCCCATCTTGATTTCTGCCTGTGGTTTTGTTATCTCTTCAGAAGTGTTTGTTCATGAAACCTTAAACCCAAGTCAACCTAAATATCAGGCTACATCTACAAGTTCTTAAGATTTTATTTTCAAGGCATTGTGTTTGAATACAAGAGAGCAATGGTGAGTGGACAGAGGTTGAAGCAGTGTAACGCCTGTGAGTCTGCAGCCCAAATCTTCACTCTGATGTTTGAGTCTGACACAAGCCTCTGGCCACATGGCAGACCGTATTGCTGTTAGTCATTAGTTTCAAATATTTATCACACTTTTTTTTTTACAGTTTGAAGTGCTGAAATTTACACCATTAGCCCATGTGAAAGAGAAGGTCAGACTAAAACGAGTGCCTCAAGTGTGGGAGAGCCATTAGAGAGGAATGAAGGACAGAGAAAAGAGCGAGGGAGAGAGGGTTTGAAATCGGAGAGGCAGACATAGACTAAACATATTGAGATAACAAGCTCAGAGTGAGTGACCAGTTTTATGCATGACTAAAGGCTGAGGTTTTCTTCAGACACGTGCCGCAAAGATCCTCAGATAGCGTCCTCATAGAGGAACTCAGCTCCGCAAACAATCACACAGCAAATGTTTGCTTTTACTAATATGTATGAATATGAATTGAAGTACATATTTATTCGATTATTCTATAAGAAGAATGTTGCTTCTTAGACATCTACAGCCGTTTATTATCACAATGACCTGGTTGCAGGCATCTTTTGGACAAAGTGTTGTGGTTGAACAACAAAGACAGGCTCAGTCTTTCAAGGGAATAACGAATATAGAAAATTCCCCCCAAGGAAATAAAAAAAAAAAAAAAAAAAAGAATACAGTGATTTTACTGTCAGCAATTAATATTCAAGCAAAACCCACATTGGCCAAGTGAAAACATTCCTCTTTTCATGAGTTGAGAAGTTTTTTTTGGGTTTTTTTGCCAAAATGTATCTAGAAAAGAAATCTAGCTGACAGTCAATCTGATCATCTTCTATACATACCGTATTTTACATGCTTAGTCCTTGTTAGATGTTTGGCTGGTCATGCAACTTGTATTGAAGAGCAACCTCCATGTCAAAATACACTATATACCTTCTAGTTATAACACTAGACATCGCTGTATAACAACAGAATGATGCTGTGATACCAGCAAAAGGTTTTGTTTCACAATGTCACCAAAATGAGAAAGTGACACAAGGGGAATCTATACAAAAGACTAAAATAAATATGTAGAGTACAAAAGTGTAACAGAGAGACAAAAACAGTTCAAAGTGTCTGAGAAACTGTCACCATGACAAAGAAAACAAAGAAGTCTATTCGTAGGCCAAAAACAAGACAACCAAAGCTGGATGAACAAACTGACAGATTGTTCTGGAACAACTGCTGGCCGAGGTTTATTGGCAGAGCATTTACGTTTCGGAATGAAATAATAAATGCGACTCATGAATATGTTTTTTTGTTCCTTTAATGATGCTTTTATTGGTCAGATATGACTTGTACTCAGCTCAAGTTTAATTTATAATCCAGAAAATGGCATTTCACTGAAGTTGGGGTCCGCAGCAAGCTGGAGCTCAGTCCAGCTTAAGTTGGGAAAATACAGAGTGCATCATGGAGCGATAACTCGTCCAACAAAAGGTTAATACTAGACAGACAATTTCCTCCTGTCTTAGTCTAAATTAAGCAATTAACCATGCAAGCATTTTTGGATTGTGAGAGGAAGCTTAACTTCATACAGAAAAGGCAGAGTCAGGTATTAATCATTTCCAATCACGTCTCACCAAAAAGGAAATCTTTCCAGACATCCAATATCTATTTCTGTATTTGAGCCTTATCCGGACGTCTGTCTCTGTAAAGAAATCCACCATCCTGCAAGTTGTATCACAGTTCTCTCTCACAGTCTCCCTGAGCATAGACCAGACAGCAATATGCTTTTATATCAATTAGTTTCTAGGAGATAGAGTTTCACACACAAAAAAAAGAGTAGTTCTTAGTTCGCATGGAGAATACGATACTTTTACAATCATTTAAGTTGTGGTAACTTTCATTTTCACATGGTAAACTGACCACTGTCTTTAGTTTTTTGTTATCTCGTAAAAGCTGCTCATAGGAACTATAAATGTCTCAGTTTAGTTCTATAATGGGGTAAAGGCACGTACTGAAATATAAAACTCCCGCAACACCAAAGAGAACTGTTCCACAGGGAGGTATTCTTTAGAAATACAAAGGTGAGGACAGGAATGTTTAGTTACTGTACTTTGGCGTGCGCTGAGATTTCACCAGCCCAGCTTTGCAGTAACTTTGACCTCTGACGTGCACGCACGCTGCGGATACAGGAAACCCCATCAGGAGACATAAAGAGACCGAGCGGGGAAGTTTCACATTCCACATATGAGAAGGATGCAAAATTCAGACGACAGGGTCAGCGGACCACCTTCCTCACTTTGTCTCCCCGAGTGTCTCCGCTCCAGACATGAAGGAAAGCATATCAGTAATTCAGTGACTAAGTGTTATTGGCAGTGCCAGGAGGGAGAACAGTTCCCATCCATTTGTAATACTTGCTACTTTGTCCATGAAAACAAGAAAACAATCCCAGGTCCTACATCCTCCATCTGTCTGTTTGAAATGAACTATACAAACATTTTACTCTTAGACAGATTTGTTCCTGAAACCATTTGTTTCTCAGTGATAAAATATTTTCTAAAAGGACAGACATGATACATTTCCTTTGTTTTCACTTGTCTTGTATAAGTTATTGGATCTTTTGCCAGGTTCAGGAGTCTTTTACGTCATATAATCCAACTCCAAGCTTCTTTTTTTTTTTATTATTTCTGTTGATGTGATTACATGAAAACACAACAGGATCCCCATAGATGTATATATGCTTCCCTTACCCTTGTTTTGAGCTTTTATTTGTCCAAATCTTTACTTCTGAGAAGAGTCACAGTTATGATTTTCACTGGAAGGGTCGAGCTGATCCTCTGCAGCTGTCTGGATTGGCCGAGACGTAGGACAGCTGTGATTAGGTGATAGTCGTGAGGACTCCCCTGGGTGCTAGTTGTTTTCTGTCAATTACACACAATCATGTGTCCAACACTTTTTTCCCCCCTTTTTCTAAACATGTTTGTTTAAATTGTGACTCAATAAAATACTGTTAACAATAATAAGACTTGAGTTTGTATCATCAGCTCTATGAGAGCACATTTGGGACTCTAGGGGTTAAATTTTACATTTTCTGAAATTGTTTAACAGTCCTGATGAGTGTGCCAAATTTGGTGGGCTTTTGAGGGTCGTCAACCCAGTGAGCGACCAGCAAGGCTCTGCGCAGCCCAGGAGCCACTGCGAGAGTCTGCGTGCACGAGACTACTGAGGGTCTCCCCTGCTTGACTTCCAAGACATGACAACATTAAGCATCCACAAGACCAGCAGGGCCAGGAATACTTGGACTAAAATACTTTTCCTACAAACTTGTTTTATACAAAGGTATTTTTTGTTGGTGCAGTGGTTAGTGCTCACACTTCATATTGAAAAAGTGCTGCTTCAAACCCAGTCGAGGCATTTCTGTGTGGACATTTTCACGATGATTCATTATTTGCTTCTCTTGTTTTCTCTTCTTAGCATTTTGAAATAATACAAACCCAAAATGACTTTCAAAAGTGCAAAAAAAAAAAAAAAACAGTTATAAGAACAGAAGAAGATGAAGACGTTGTCAGCTAAGTTCTTTTTTTTGTTGTTGTTCTTTAGCCAGCTAAGTTCTAATGTATCCAACCCCTAAATATAAATATAATAAATACGTGGCCGTGGCACTGTGGGGGTAAATTTTGTTCATTTTCTGAAATGATTCACCTGTACTGATGAGAATGGCAAATTTGGTGAGTTTTGGAGTGTGTTTAGGGGCTGAAATATGAGTTTTGAATGAGAGGAGGCAGCCATGGGATTCAGCATTCCCAAATTTGACGGCTAATAAAACGGAAAGCGCTCTATAGTTTAAAAATGTTATTAAGCAGTTTTGAGCAGAAGGGTCTCCTCTGTCATTTCATTGTGTTTTGAAGCCGGTGCGATATTCCTCCTTAGAGGAGATAGCGTTTGAAGGCCTTTTTGGGTGAAAATCTTAACTTATTTTGAAACGGCCCGAGGTCCCTAAAAAACCTGTATCTCCTGAGTGATGCAGGGGGAACAGGGAAATGGATTATGTTTTCATGGAAACGGGATCACATGAGACCGTTCATGAATGGAAGCTAGAATTCCCATGCTTGGTTTTTCCACCATTACAGAGAAAGTGAGATATTCAGTGTGAAGATTAAATGTCTGGCTGGACGGAGACGAGAGGCGTATAGAGAAACAGAGAATGTGAGACAGAACCAGAGAATGACAGATTGTTTGATGGGAACTTAATATGTTAATTTCATGCATTTTTGGATTTGAAAGGGATTACAGAGATGCTGCCAAATGGATTCCTGCCCCATTGCTTTTCAAGTTCACACCATTCAACATCCATTCTACAACATACTGCATTTTTTTTTTAATCAAAACCATGTTGATGTCTTTCATGAATGAATTATGCTGACATTCTTTACTCGTATAAAAAGAAAAGCTTTAGTGAAAGCATAACTGTGAGATGAATTTCATTACTTTAGTAGACATTAAAGTACATTTTTTGTAATTTGTCTTTAAATAGAGGGTTTAAAAGTTAAATTATGGTATAATAAAAACTGCGCTGATACCCTAAATAAAAAATCTACATACAAATAGTAAAAAAGTGAAAATACTTTGTTGATTTTCACCTCTTTCATTTAGAAAAATATTAATCATATATCTTCTTTCCCACTTAGTCCACATGGGTTATTGTTTGCAGCATTGAGAGCAAAGAAACCCAGACATCTCTGTCCCCTGCAGTTTACTTTAGTTTTCCTGAGTGGACCCCAAGCCGGTCTCAGACCATACCAGAAATATAATCTCTCCCATAGGTCCTGGGGCCTCCTCCCAGTGGGAGCTGCCTGGTCAACCTCGATACGGAAGTGACCGGACGGCTTACTAATCAGATGTCCGAACAACTTCATCTGGCTCCTCTCAATGTGGAAGAGTAACAACTGGACTTTTAGTCTCTCCCATATGGTTGAACTCCTCACTCTGTGATGAAGAGCTTGGGGGGGGGTGAACAGAGCGAGTTGCTTTAGGGGTCAGTTCCTTCTTCCTCACACCAGCTTGATCCGGCCGCCATCTTAATATGGTTATAGTGTCCGTATCTATGGATGATCTAGGCCAAAGTGTAGTCCAAGACCTGGATAGAATATGTCGTCTCTTTCCATCAAAGAGCCTTGGAATCAGATTTGCAGATAGTGATCTGCATCCTGACCACATGGCAATGGATAGTGAACTGTTCCCATGCTTGCTGGAGGCCCTTATGCAATGGTGCCAAGAGGACAAAACCATCTGCAAAATGTAGAGAGGCCAGTGTTCAGATCCTCCACATGATGTCATGTCTGAGAACGATGCAATAACCCTGTGCAATAACTAGAATCAAGTGCAAAAACTATCATGTTATGCATTATTGGCACTTTATTAACTGTAAAATTTGTGTTGTTGTTTTTTTACCTTTTACCATAGGTATTTAGACATTTGCTGTTCCTTTTCTTTAAACACTTTAAAGTCTAGTTTTGAGCCTTATGCGAGAACATTTTCTTTATAGTATGCGCCTACGGGCGTATGTATTGAATGACAATAAAGCATTATCTATCTATCTATGTCATGAAGACACATAAACCATGCAAAGTCCTTTGCAATGTCAGGTTTTATACCTAAAACAAATGGCCACAAGTGTGACCACACAAAGCTGTTTGCATTCTTATGATCACTGTGAAGTGAGGTTAGCTTAATGTGTGGAAATCCTGAGCTCTGCAAGTGAAGTAGCATTATAAAATAGACCAGTACAAGATGAGGAACTGAACACGAGGTCCTTTGCGTCCTATTCTGCAAGCATATTTAACAGCATCAATGATGTCTTTTGTGCTTGAGTCTTTCATTCTCCAGTTTACAGAAACAAGGAGTAGCTCTTGAAGAAAAAAAAAATGGAAGAAAAAAAAAAAAGAAGAAAGATTTGAGTTTGAAAAAGTTCATCTGCATGAGCTCACTGCCCCTCCTCATCCTATATGGTGACGGGGGCACAAAGATATACATCAAAACAGACCCGGAGCAGAGAAACATGATGGAGCAACCATTGTAGACACTATGCAGATGGGAGGGATGTTGTCCTTTCCACCCTGGGAAAAGCTGCCACAGCTGATGTAGGACAGGAAATGACACACGTCTCAGGAAGCTGAGCACAATGACAGTCCACTGATCTTTTTTTTTTTTTTTTTCATTATTATAGACGCTCTCTGTTTTGGTGGGAACAAGATCGTCTGTGTTTGGCTTCAGCTAAAAATGGCAAAGATTTCCTTGTTCCATGAAAACAAGTCCATACCTACTGTCTGAGTCCTGCACCCATGGATGTCATCATGGACTTTACTGTCTGCCCTTGAAACAGACTCACAGAGGAATGTGCTAGATTCAAAGAGGATAAAAAAAAACCCTTTGATTATATTTTCATCTGACGTTGGAGGCCCTAAAGAGATTTTGATTTTTGACCTTTGGGTAGTGTAATATTTTACAACCCTTCAGTATCATAAAACTCAAAAATGCAAGACATTCACAGAGCCAAGAAGGCTTTTCTTACTCCCCGGCTACTTTTCTTCACCCGACAGTAACTATATAAGCATCCAGCTTTGAACTCAACCTCTTGCATCTACATCATGTCCATCCCTCAGATTAAGGCCGAGTTTTCAGCCATGCTCATACACTTTGATCAAAACCTGATGGATTTCCTCTGATGGAAAATAATTGGCTGACATTAAAGGAGAGTTATGTCATTCAGGTGGTTCACCAAAACACGGGTATCTTTCCAGACTTTAGTGGAAACCTGATGTACCGTCACATATCAGCAAAAAATACCTGATGCGTAATGTCAGATTTGTACTATAAGCCCAGATCCAAACCTGTAATCAGAGAAACCATCCACCTCTGCCATCTTTTTTCCCCACTGACCTTGACCGCAAATGGGCGTTTGAGCAAGGCACTACCTGCTACAAAGCAATGATGTGGGGAGAAATGATGTTTGTGTGAGTGGAAGGGAGGGTAGAGAATAGAAAAAACTGCTGCTATCACTAAAGCCAATGGACAGTAGACTTTTTTTTCCAAAGATTTCTGGAAAGAGGAGGTGTCTTGTATGAAAACTGAAACTGTTAGGAGATAATTGGGAGGATGCTCACGTCGACAGACAGTAACCAGCTGTTTGTGTGAGTGAACACATCACAATATGCCAAGAAAAGGAGTTCAGGGAATACGATCGGTAGTTGTTCAGTTAAAGGTTACAGAGATAAAGAGATTATACAGACATAAAATTTCAGTCACAGTCACTGAGGCGTCTGTCGATGGTTCAGTCCTCATCACATTCGATCCACATGTGAAAGAGCAGGGGGGCAAGACACTGAGCCTCTTCTTAGGATAGTGGCTCGATTCTCCATCTCAAGAGCAACTTATATGGCATCCATCCCATTAATGTGTTGACTATTCAAACACAGTTGAAACAAGCTTTTATAGGCATAAGCTCGATACAAGTAAAAATCATTTATAATCAAGAAATAGAGGAAAATGTTTCACTGCTCTTCATTTCAAGCAATACAACACTGATCGAAACACTCTTGTCCTTCAGATATTACTACTTCATTTAAGTTATATTAAGGAGTGTTTTTAACTGTAGAACTGTCAAAACTGCACTGACTGAGAGTCTCTGTCCGATTTTACAAGATAATTTCAACTCTCAATATTACTGTGTGTTGTTAAAGTTGCCTTCAGATAAAGTTCAGGTTATAAGTGGTACCCAAGTGAATCTTGTCTGAGACTGGAAATCCTACAGAAGAGGTCCTATACGCCACTTTAATGACCCGTATAAAGACACAAAGTTATATTTTACTGTTTTATGGTTTTGAACATTTCTACATATCAGACATCGTCAATGAGTTACGAATGAAAAAGGTACATGGTGATTATGTACAGATTATTAGAAAGAACCAACGTCACACAAGTAATAAATACAAACCCTGATGGTGATGTGATGTGGTCAATTATCCTGAGAGGGGTGAGAAAAATTTACATTCCACGTGGTTTCTTTCTGTTCAGCTTCAGACGTGCTAAGTGACAATTGTTTAAAAGAGTCGATGTAATAATAAGTATGAAGTAAGTAATATATGAATAGTAAGTATAAGTATTTCTCCAGGTCTCAACAATGAAGATTAAGAGTACGATGTTTAGATGAGCTCACATCAACAAGAAGATAACCAAGTGAAAATAAACATGCATTATGAAGTAGAGTTAAAAAAAAAAAAATGAAGAGGAAAGTGTTACTGAGCAGCTTTCAGACATATGCTCCCTTTAATATGCACAATAAACATCATTGCTCCTGAAATACATCTGTGAATTTTCCACCTCTCTTTCACCTTTTTTTTTGCCATTACTGTCAAGAAAGTCTGACCTCTTGCCCCTCACCAGTTGTGGTCTGTCTTTTAAGAGCCTTTAAAACAGTCTCACTCTCACATTTTGTGACGACGGCTACAAAGACAAAACAACCAGAAGATTGATGTAGATTTGAACAAAAGAGGATCTTTTTGCACACTCCTTTGCTCAGCAAAAAAAACAAAACAAAACAAAAAAACTATGGTAGAACTGTTGAAAACCTACAGAGCTGCTGTGAGCATTATCTAAACAGCACCTGTTACAATTTCACCATTTCACTATGGGAAGAGGAGCGCTTCATTAAACCATGAGCTGTGTCCTCATGGCAGCGATGTGATTTTAACATTAACATTGGATTAACTTCAGAATTATGATAGTATCCCTAAATAAACGTTACTTTCCTGGCCTGAGCAGCCTGCATGTTGGTAGCTTGTTTCAGCTGTTTTATTCCCATTTCTGCATCATTACTTTAAGACAAAATATTCAATAACATCCAGATTAAGTGATGCAACCTAATGAGAATATCACTTACCCACACAGTGACGATAGCTCAGCAGCATAACAATAAAACAGCATGTTTACAATAATGATGGTCTAATTAAGAGAGAAAACTTAGTCAAGAGTTACTTTCCAAAGTAAGTAATTGCTATGACTTGTCAAGTAAATAAATTACTTTCTAAAAAAAAAAGTAATTCTAAGTAGCTGGCATGTTTGTTCTAATAACTAATGTTTAATTTCTAATGTCATTATTTCTAATGTCATTGTTTTTTGTCTCTGAAATTCAGCTTCTGTTTTATGGATTTTTGTTACAGTGTGTTACAATTCACTTCTGAAATGGGTCAGCTGGAAGTCTGCTGGTGAAAGAAAACAAAATCCACCAGAAATCCTGTTTTTTTTTTTTTTTTTTTTTTTTTTTTTAAATTAATTTA
>OMNM01045479.1:33503-51822 GCA_900302745.1 Parablennius parvicornis
GTGTCTTCCACAACACAACAGTGCATGAAGAGCACATAGAAAATACAATAACATAACAATAAGAATAAAAACGTGCTAATCCAAACAAATTTCATATATTGTAAGTGGGTATCGATGCTCGTCACTTATTGGATCGTCTTCCATACGTGTTAATGCCACAAAAACTTTTCTCAATTTTCTCATAATGATGCATCAATCAAATACACAATCTGATAATAGTAGCTGCTTCGCTAATGTTCACGTTAACACTGGAAATACTCCAAAATAAGACATATTTCCATCATTAGCACAACTGTATTTTCTATATTTTGATATTTCTTTCAGATAACATTGTTCACTCTAAAAAAAAAAAAAAAATATATATATATATATATATATACACACACACATACATACATAAAGAGAAGCTCAAGTTTACGAATATGCACAGCTCTGATGTTCACAACTGACTGGTACAGTTTTCATCTTTATTATAAAAGCTCATTTCATCAGACAACCTTTTTCTTAAGATGCTTTCTGTTGATTTTGATGCACTTCTGCTTCTTCAGTCTTGTGGAAGAAGTCTGCAAGACATGAATGTCTGCAACCTGCTCTGCACCTGCACCCGTGGAGCTTGAATAAAGTCGTCTTCTACTCCTCAGCAGCACCACATCACTCAGAGTCCAGACGTTCCTTTCACATCAGTCACAAAGTCTGCGCTGCGCTCCGAGCACCAGCTCACCAGCTCTTATTGGGACTGCTCAGAATCATCCTCACACTTCCCCGCAGCAGCAGCTGTCTCTTTTTCTTTACTTTTACCATTTTCCAGAGGAGAGGAATAGAATTCCAGACTTTATTTGATCAGCATCATGTCATCAGACACCTTAGTGTGTGTGTGTGTTTGTGTGTGTGGTACTTCATGCCCCTAAAATGAGGTGAGAAGTGAGCTGATGAGAAACAGATACCAATGAAAGGCAGTGTTCATGTTATTGCTGCTTTACATGTTTTCTCTTTCAGTCCATTTCCTTCCTATTCGGATGTATATTATATATTTCTAGCCTCATGCTTTGGATTTAAGTCAACAAACAGAATTAAAAGACAAAATTCTATTAATAAAACTTGTACAATTGATACAATTGGCAATTTGTACTGTTGAGATAAGCTATGAAGAAAAAGTTGTCATATTTAAAAAAAATTCCTGTAAAAATATTTGACAGTCAACAGCTCTTGCATCAAGTCAAACATTCTGGAAAACAGTTGTGATACTTTTAACAACATGAACGTGTTGAGATGAGAAGCCAAAGGACTGACGCAAGCCATCTGTGACAAAAACAAAAATAAGGGAGCACCGACTGTTGCGGAGCGGCCCGGTTTACGTGTCTCCTGAGCTTTATGATCTGTGAAAGTCATAGAGCAGCCTTCAAAAACAGAGGAATTCAAACCCGACCAGACAAGCATGCACATACGCTCTGTGGCCTTCAGTAAATCAGAAGATGAAGTTCACCTCAGAGTCATTTCATGCAGATTCAAACTTTTTTTTGGAAGTACTGGTCAGTTTGTGGTTCAACTTGTAGGTTTGCACATTGTTCCCTCCGCTCAGCGGAGACAGGAAGGGATGCGAGAGGTTAATAAACGGATGTGGGAGCACTTGAGAGTTTGGAGAAGAGGGGGGGAAATGCTGGGTGGAAGTCGTGTAAGTAGATAAGAATGGGGAGTGCGTATGAATGGAAAAAGAGGGGCTTCGCAGGACCGCTAATCAACGAGTGGGGGGGACCGAGGAGAGAAAAGAGGAGGATGAAGCATCTTGCAGAAAAAAGACTCACAATCAATGACCTTGAGGAAACCGCTGATCTCCAAATTGGCACCAATAGTTCACCAGAATAAGTAAAAAAGACAATACAAATATTTTACAGTGAAAGAAATATTTTTAAAGATATGCTTGGGTGTAAAACTCAGGAGACACAAACTTCAACCTGACCTGTTAAATGTTCACATCTCACAAATGAATCATATAAATGACAATATTGTTTGCTTAATGTCTCAGATTGAAATATATGCACGTTGAACCAACGTCATTGTTAAAGCCAATATCATCCACCTGAATCTTTTTAGCTTCACTTTGCAAAGAATCAATCGTTCTTAAGGAGTCACATCAGAAGGTGGGGATGTTTTTTGAAGTTGGGATGGCTGTGAGTCAGTTAGTGAAAGTTGAAAAAGGCACTTGTTTTATTTTGTTGGCACCAACCAAAAACATGAAGATTGAACACAGTTTGATGCCCCATGAACAATAAATTGTGCTCCCAACCCTTGGAACCATGCAGGCCTGGGGGTGGCGGTGTAACCCTCACCCTCTCATTAGAGAATTACCAGGCACATTCAGCTGGGAGAGATTACTACATTCTGTAGGTCGCTTCTGACTACAGCTCAAAAAATATGTCATGAAGAGGGAAAAAAACTGGTGTGTCACCAATAACATAATGACAGGGAATAAATGAAATAGTAAAATATTTTCTACAACCATCATTAAGAAAGTATTGCCGTTTGTGAATGAGCATGACTGTCCCATCTACTATGTGTATGTTCATGAGTACACTGCACAAAACCTTTAACGACTGGGGCTCAGTCTGTGGAGCGGGTTGTTTCTCAATCAGCAAGTTGCGGGTTCAATCCATCTGGTCGTATGTCAAAGTGTCCTTGAGCAACACACTGATCTCCAAACAGCTCCCAGTGTGTGGACTTGACATTGCAT
Organism: Parablennius parvicornis; assembly: GCA_900302745.1. Taxonomy (NCBI): domain Eukaryota; kingdom Metazoa; phylum Chordata; class Actinopteri; order Blenniiformes; family Blenniidae; genus Parablennius; species Parablennius parvicornis. The sequence goes on from OMNM01045479.1 coordinate 36,232, forward strand.
GGTAGCTGCCTCCTCTGGTGTGTGAATGTGTGCATGAATGGGTGAATGTGACCAACTTTGTAAAATGCTTTGGGAACTGTTAATCAGTAGTAAAATGTTGTACAAATGAACTCCATCTAACATTTTTACTATTCAATGTTACTCATTACAGTATTCTGAAGTTATTATGTTTAAGGCTTTATTATATTGAAAAAGGCCAAAATTATTCCATCATTGACAGTTATTATGCGATTGGCTATTTTTACATTATCGAAAGTTGTTTTGTTATCAGCCATTATTACGTTACTGGTTGTGACACAGGTGTTAAATGCATTTTTTTGTGTGTGTGTACATATGTAGATGTAAATTTAATGGCACTAGGCCTGGACCTGCAGCTGTTTGAGAACCACCTGTGGAATATGTTAATCCAGTCCTGGTCGTGGTTTTAGCTCTAAATTCACCTTCTTTATTTTTTCCATTTATTTATTTTTCATGGGAACAGTGTCTCTAGTTTCTCAGACACTCGAAACTCTTTCTGCAGCTGTTTCTATTTTCTGTTACATATTTTACATTTTCATTTTGTCTTTTTTTGTTTGTTTGTTTGTTTGTTTTCGGGGGGAAAACTTTGCTTGCTCTCTCAATCAAACATGGGGGTGCTAGAGGTTTTTCATGAGATTTTCTTGTCATACAGATGTGTATGTTTGATGTATAAGTCACTTCTTAATAAAAGCTGCATTACCAGTCAAAGCTATTGTCCAGTGAATAGGGTTTATCTTTTGGTTAGTATAGTATATTTAATAATAGTATTGATAGAGTTTAGATTGAAACCATGCAAAAACAAAAAAACACACCCAAGCAGATATACACTAAGAAACATCACCACAGTTATCAGACTGCTATGTTTCATCTCTCTTGTTAAGTGACACAGTAAGACAAAGAGCAGTTAACAGAAGGATCCCTCATCCAAATATTCCTGGGTTTTTTAATTACACGGCTCAGTTTCAGCTCGCTCTCCTTCTCTCCTATGTCACTGTATATTTTTGCTAAACCTTATCTACGTGAATGATCACAAAAATCATAGCATTGACAAATTCATTTATCTTCACAAAATTAGTCCGCCTGGTCATTTCCGTCCGTTTTGTTGAGATGACGAATTACAGCTGTGTTTTCATGTTGAGATCACCTCACTTCATTCTGCCCGAAGGGACCGTCACTCCAGAAAAACTACAGAATAATAAATAAGTTTCTGAACTGAGAGGAGAGACAAAATGACTGACTTTTTTGTTTTAATAGGAAGCGTTTAGAGCAGGAGTGTCAAACAGTGAACTCGTAGGATGAGACTGCAAAGAGTAAAGTTCACACATAAGACTTTGACTGAAACAATGGGATTGAAGTAACTGCTGTTTCTAATCTATTTACTTGAGATTGGAAATGTTGGAACGAATTAGTAAATAAGTGAAAGTTAGGCAGCAAAATCCCACAAATAGAAGACATTGTTTTTGAACATTTACATCAGAAATCTCCATTAGAAATGGAATGACATTGAAATTGCACTTATTTTTCTTGAAAAAAATACTTTTGTAAATACAAATTTTATGGAACATAAACTTTTTTTCGGAGTATTTTTGCCTGTTTGAAATATAAGAAACTTAAGCATTTGATCCAGAAAAATGTATTTGGGCATTATTATGCTATCGTGATAATGATAGTTTAATGATTAATGCAGTTTGTGCTGCACCTGGGTTTCAAACCTGAATTACCAACATTTTATGAATAAATGAGGAAGAGATTTAAGGCTTTTTGCTGTCTTATCCTAATATCAAGTCCCACAGTATACATCTATCAATCATTTTGCTGAAATAATAGGCTTTAGATCATGGGCACAGTATTAGAGTGACGTGATTTATTTCTGTCTGAGATAGTGTCATGCTTTTTCTGACTTTAACAGAAACTGCATGGGAAGCTATTTTTTCCGTCTGGACTGAGACCGTATGCAGAACTCTTATCACAACCATGTGGTTGTGTTTGGCCGGGAGGATATTTGTGTTTCTTGAAACTCTCAACAAGAGCCAGTCAAGCTGCCTGAAATAATGCCCGTTGGTCAGTATGAAGAAATGCAAGAAAAATTGGACTGGACACACATTATCTATGCATGTGCACTCACAGCTCACGCATAGTATTCACAAGAATTTCAGATAAAAAGTAATTGCATAGACTCTTGTAACTTACAGATCTAATTAATGAGTTCTTAAAGGGGTTGTGCAAAATTCACTTTCTAATGATTTTCTAAGAGTAATAATCATCCCCATACCTGAAATGATGCTCCAGAAGCGAAGAAAGTCTGTCCTCTCTCTCCCTGGCTTGTTTCACTTTTTAAAAAGTGTGTTGCTCCAACGAGCCAATCAGAAATCAAACCCTCTATGTTGTCATTGGGGGTTTAGCCAATACTGATCAAGGTAGACCTTTTCTTTGACTCCTCCCACAATTAGGGAGCTCTGCTCTGGCTCGTGGCACCATGAGAGGAAGTACTTCCTCCTCTTCCCAAGATGGGCATGTGTGGGCGGAGCCGGTCCAGTTCACACAAACACAGCAGATTCTGAATGCAGCTCCTATGATCCAGTATTTAATTGGATGAAAATGCAAGCAAAGCTGGATTTGGGGAAATAAAGTTTGAATACGACTTTTTTGGACAAACAAGACCCAAGTGAAAGTGTTGAAACGTTGTAAAATATGCCCCCTTTAATGATTCTGGCAGCTTCCTGGTTTTTGAAGTGCATCTGCAAGGTTCATATTTACAATTTCTACTTTGTTTATTTAGTTTGTTGTTTTGTTTCGCTGCGAATGATTAATTTTAACATTTCTATTAATAGTGAGTCATTTTGATACCATTGCCTCAGTGGAGAAGATATACCATACTTCAGTGTCATCACACTCTGATTAATTCTGCACGTACGTTAGCAGCAGCAGTTTGGCTGTTTAAATCTGTGAATGTAAAAAGTTTCAGGCTATTCCAGTTGAGTTTGAGTTGTTTTGACAAAATTGTTGACAGTTGCTTGCTCTATAGGCAGCAGCTGCAGGTTCAACGCTGAGCAGAGACCAAACACACAAGTCCCTTTCAAAAAATAAAAAAACATCCATATACAGAGCTCAGGATACCACACACAAGCACATGTTGTATTTCTATCTTACATTAACCTGCAGTCAATTATTGACTTTAATCTCAGCTCTAACTTGATGCCGAACCTGTACAATAATCTGACACAATGTCATCTACTCACAGTATGTTGATTTCCCTAACAGACATTTTTTTTACCACAACATGAATCACCAGGGTGCACTCACATTTATGGCCCCACTAGTACAGGGACACAACACATATGCACATAGATGCATCTGTTACGTGCTTTTTGGGGACACTACATTGACTGAAACTCAGCTAAAACTACAACTTGTCGAACCCTATCACCTCAGCCTCACCTCAATGTCTCTGTCACAGTTAAAATATATTTAGTTTTTGTTTTATTATAAATTAATTAAAAGCTCCTGCCTCCTCTTGGTTCATTCTTCCTCAACGGTCACATCAAGTCATCCATCTTCATCTCACACCATCTGCATCATGTTTGTTTGAGTGCTTTGTTTGTATTCTTGTCTGACATAGTTTTCATTAATCCTCTGGTTTCATTAAACACAACCCGGAGCGTTTCTGTCTGGGGACAAACAACATCACTGTTTTTGTTGGTTCTTACAAGAGCTACCGACAGACCCCCAAAACCACTGAGGTCACCAGCTATGAGACCCCAGTCTACAAAAATACACAAAATTCCCATGGTATCTCCACACTGACGTGTTGTTCGACCCTTGTTATAAAAAAAAAAAAAAAAAAAGAAAATAACACTGTTTTTGTATTTGCCGGTTTCCATAACGCCACTTGTAGACTGTTTCTGTGCTTCGTGCCCCTCTCCTGACTGTCACATTGTTCCTGAGTGTGTGAAGCACCTGTTTTTCATTGCTCCGGGGACTGCACCTGACCTTTAGGCTGCCCTCAGTCACCCCACTAACACTAAACAAAGCCTCCACAGTAACGGCCATTTCATTGTGTGCCGACTTGTACTTGCAGCCATATTTCTGGCTAAAGACAAGAAACTGAAAATAAACAGTAAAGATTTCTGCCACAGCAGGGCTCATGCTTGTCCTTTCATATCTACAGGCCTGCCTTCTCTCTTTCATCACTCTGAGTATCATAATCACACTGTTATATTTAACTTCCATTAGAGATTAGGCGGCTGTCTGATATTTTAAATAGTCTGAATAAGACTCAACAGCCACTTGAAGTGCATTTTTTCCACATATGAAAGCAGAGTCTGGATTTATTTACCTCAAGATAATCTCCTCTCTGTGCTATATCAGACTTGGAATAACAATGTGCATGTGTGAAATGGCCTTGACGGGTCTCTTACATGTGCCATGATTTACTCAGGGCAAGAAGAGATATTCAGGCTTAAGTTTTTTTTTTTGGCAAATTCTTTCTGTTTTGTTAAATACGTCTCTTCAAAGATGAGTACATCTTTAGATATTACTTCAAATTTAGATAATACTGTGCGTTCTCATAAATAGCTATTTTGTAAAGATATCCTGCCATTTGTAGTTCACACTTTTAGCACTAGATGGCAGTGGAGAGTGGCAAAAAAACGTGGAAGTAAATGTCTCCCTCTAGTGGTTCAAAGAGAAATGTCAAGCAATTTTTTCTAGTTTTCTTGAGTTTAATTATCAATGTGTATGCAATGTTTCTCTGTTCAAGTGCTCCTCCTTTGATTCAAAGTAAATGCCAAATGTGGCAAAACACAAAACTCTGTACATTGTTATTGTTTATAAGGACATTTATCAGGTGTTCACTTAGTATGCATGTTTCCACATTGTGTTTTTACATTTACTGTCGACATTTAAACATAAATATCAGCACTTTCTCCTTCTCACATTCTTCATACTGACTCATTAATCGTTTTAACCTCTAGAAATTGATTTACAATTACATAAAAAGCATGAAGTCAATGACTGGACATTGTAATAATAACATATTGCTAAGAAACACAAAAGTCTGTTTCCCTGAAATAGATCTGCAGCGAAAACCTGAATGTACCCATTGACCCGGACTTCAGTTTTAGAACACATATAAACAGTTACTGTCATTTTTTCATTTGCTTTCATTGTCTGGTGATGTTGTAAAACTGATGGATGCATGTCTTGTCTTGGACTGTAACAATGCACTTTGTACAGATTTCTTCAAGAAAAATGCATTGATAGGCTGTAACTAGTACAAAATGTGACTTGTAGAAATGTGTACTGACATCTATTAATATTTGATAGTGCATTGATAAAGTTGAAGCACAATTTGCTCTTAAATAGTGTATTTCATCCTTAATGCTAAATACTTGGGAGCTTGTGCAAATATAATCTGTAATGTTTTGTTGCTTTGACACATAAATATTTGTGAACACACTACAAGTCACACTCTCGGCCTCACGTCTGTACTAATTTTTTTTATTCAGTGAGTTGAATGTTCTGCCTAAAGTTTGTTCTTCCTCTTCTAAAACTATCAGGGTGCTCCGGGGCCTCTCGGTCCTCAGGGGCCTCAGGGTCCACAAGGGAGACCAGGAGAAGTAGGCATCCAGGGGCCAAAGGGCTACAAAGGAGACCAAGGACACGGTGGCCATGTAGGACAAAAAGGAAATGTGGTAAGACATCTTTTTCTTATTTCAATGGATTTACAAGAAATACTGAAGATTATGGTGGTAATTAATTTTCAATGCAATTTTATTGTTCGTTAGGGAATGACCGGCGTGCCCGGATTCTCTGGAAATGATGGTATTCCTGTAAGTTCATACAATATTCTGCAATGTGAGGCGTCTGTTTGCTGGTCGAGTTTCAATTGTAATTTGTGTGTTTCTCCCTGCAGGGCCACCCAGGACAAGCGGGACCCCGAGGAAAGCCCGGAGCAGACGGATGTAACGGCACCCAGGGGGAATCAGGGTTATTTGGGGAAGCTGGCTCCAACGGTGTGCCTGGATTTCCTGTGAGTACCTTAAACTCGTTGGTATTGGTGAACACTGGTGAACACCCAAACACGTTGGGTTCATTATTCACTGCTTTGTGTCTGAACTCTTAGGGACAACCGGGGAGGAAAGGAGAAAAAGGAGACGCTTTGGAGATGAGAGTGTACATGCAACGTTTCAGGGTGAGGAAGACGAACTCAAACCAAACAGAGTGAGAACTGCAAACATCACAGTAGATCTCTCTATAACTGCATGTATCTCTGAACATCTCTCCTCAGGGAGACCCGGGAGCACCAGGAGTCAACGGGATATTTGTAAGTCAGTTAATCTAATCTGGTTATTTATCCAGATTCCGCTTTCATCCAACTGTGGTTCACTTTTTTAATTTACATTTTTTAGGGTCCTCCTGGGAAACCAGGATGGGAAGGTAACAGAGGCTTTCCAGGACCAAAGGTCAGTGTTTGTTCTAAACATGTTTGACTGCAGTTGCTTAAATTCTGTCTTCTCAGATCAGACTCACGTCATGCAAAGTGTGTATTCATAAATTTTCCTGTGCTTTCCCCTGCTAGGGTCCCCCAGGGCCTCCAGGTCCCCGCGGCCCAAAGGTGACACAATGACAGTAACATTTCATTGATTGTTATCATATTTTATGTTGTACATAACATTTTCAAGAAGAAAAAAATGAATGGTGTGATGTGTGTTTGTGTCTTATTTCTGTGTGCAGGGTACAATGACCAAAGTGTTTAAAGGAGTCAAAGGAGATCAAGTGAGTGAACAGCATTGTAATGGAATGTACTAACTGGATGGGGGGAGGCATTCATTTTCTTAAAACTCTCTCAGTAAAGAATATTTTGCAAGTGTGATAACAAAAATAGAAAATTGGCAATGGTGTAAAAAAGTTGCAGATATTTCAAATTGAAAGCATCAAACCATTTTTTTAACTCATAGATCTTGAGCATTAAGAAGCATTCAAACAAAAATGTCTTATTGTGAGACAGTGCCTGCATGACATAGTTCAATGCGACTGAAGATCATCTTCCCATGCTTTGATTTCTTTTTGTCTAAAGCAGGTGTATGATAATAGTTTTGTTTGTATTTGCAAAGAAAAAACAACTACTTTAGGTATATTGATGGAAAGTTTAAGGGTTTTGCTGAGGTTTTTATAGGTTTTTTTTTTCAAGAACGTCAGATACTGCCATTGGTGGAATGGATGCTTGTCTTTATTCCCAACAAGAAAACCCAAAAATCCCAAGGAACATCCACGAGGTCACAGAAGATAATTACTGAGGCAGTGACAAGCAGGACACAGGAACACTGACACTGACAGATACTCTAAAGAACTTCCCACACAGAAACACACATGAGCCATCAACCAGAACTCACAGAAGACGCCCTATATATACCATGCTGCCACCAGGTGCAGACAATCACACACTCAGTCACAGATGAAACACATCAGGACAGCAATCAGACACAAGGAGAGGAAGTCAATGAGCCTGAAATCAGAGTCAGAATCTCAAAAAGAACACAAGAAATGAAACATGAACTGAGACAATCACTGCTCCACTGTGGTTCACTGTTTCAATTTTTATTCTGCTTCTTACTTATGCCAAGATCCTAATCTAAATATTAACTCAATTAATTATTTTTTCACTGTTTTGTGAACTTGTGGCTCTTAATCTGTGTACTAGAACAGTGTTAGCGATCCTATGTCACGTCTCCAATTCTACAAAATGACAATTAAAATGCCCTGCAGGTTTATATGTTTCTCCTAAGCAGTTTGATTTCATGCAAAAGTTTAAAAAATCTGCTTAATCGTTGATGCAGGGATCAGTCTAGTAATTTCCACGTATTAATTATATGGCAGACAGTTTTAATTTAAACTTCCATCTTTTCTTTTTCTCCTTACAACTTTTTTCCCCAATATTGGACAGTGATGATGACCTTGTGTTTGAACTGTTTGACTCTTGTTGCACTTCCTACTTTCACTACAGGGGGATATCGGCCTTCTAGGACCCCCGGGAAATGGTACCCGTCCACACGTTGGACCCCCTATTGAACATCGACAGGTGATCAAGTTGGCTCTTTAAGCATCCTTAACAATATAATTTGATAAATATGAATTAGTAAATAAATGTGTCATTACATTAATTGCACTCTGTTCATTTTAGGGGCCTTCTGGAGAAAAAGGACTCAAAGGAGAAAAAGGAGACCTGGTAGATACATCATCAACATTTTTTGAAATGCATGTAAACACAAATCCAGATTGTATTCCTTCAGTGTTTGTTTGTTTTTGTTTTTTATTTTTTTCAGGTTGATGGCACAGGAGAAACTGGTGTGATGGGGTTCCCGGGCTCACGGGTCAGCACAAGCTTGTTTCTACAGATTTGAACCGCTGAACTTTGTGCTGAGCTTGAAATAAATATGAATAACTGTGTGGTATTCTGCTGCAGGGTCTGCCGGGTGGAGTGGGAAGAGATGGACCAAGAGTGAGTTTGTGTGGCAGAGGAGAAATGTTGAATCTTCACTAATCTGTAGTAGCTGATCGACCTCATTGAAATCATGTTCAGCACCTCGAAGAACAACAAACCAGAAATGCACCTCTTAATTAACGAAGGAAACTGATTTGAAAATGGAGAAAAGCTTGTTCATTGTTTTGTTGATCTGTGTGCTTTTTGAGTCTATTAAACTTATTCTAGATAGATTCTTATTAAAGTGTATTTGATTGACATACATTTGTCATAATTATTAAGTTTAAAAAGTCTGTAAGATCAATCATTTTATCACTCCCTGCATACTACTGAGTACAAATGTCATTGTGATTTAGGGCAAAACCCAACACAATTTGTGCTATTATAAGAAGCATAAAGCAGAAGTGTTGTAATTTTCCAAATTCCAAAAATCATGCACTTACAGCACGTACCGCAACGTTGATTTCATCTGTTTAGTCATGCTTGCATGATGTGATTGTCACTCTCTTAAAATTATGAGGTGAAAGCAGCAGGAAGTTACTAAATACGGTTGCTAGCCTATGTGCCTAACAGAGAACAAAGAAAATGTCAAAGATGAGATGTTATTATATCGTTTGGAGTTTGTATTTGAATTCTTTCAACTGTGTTTTCAGGGCGACACTGGTGAAACTGGGCCAAAGGGCTATATTGGTCGTAAGGTAAACTTTTTATTAATTAACGACTGACTATATTATCATCACATTTACAAGTACATTTACTATATATACATGCAATAAGAAAAAATTCTAGGTTTGTTTTTCTTATTTTTCTCATGTGTTTGCTTCACATCATGCAGCTGTACGTAGTAGATTGTGGACGCACCTTTCACTTGTTTACAGGTCAATTTGAAGAACAGAAACAGAAGAAATCCCTACAACAATAAACAGAATTAAATAAAATCATTCCAAAGTAATCTTAAACATATTTTGTTTTAATACATAACAACAAGGTTTTCAGTTATTTAAAGTCCTCAGCTTTATTTATTTATTGTTACAACTTGAACACCATCATATAAAACAGTTTTCAACGTAAACATTTAAAGAAATATTGATTGAGAGATTTAGATTGGGGTATTTTGATTGAGTTAAGGCAAATAATCTTTGCATTTAACGTTGCCTGGTCATAGTTAACTGTGTATGTTATAGGTGTAAATTCCTACTCATCCTTAGTGATGAAAACTGAGCAATGGGATTCAATGCTGCTGTTCCCTTTGGTAGATTGTTTTTATTAAATGTAGAATTTTTTTGTGCAGAGGTAGGACTAGTATACTATCCACGGTAATATGAGCTTGACATTTGAATGAGCTGGTCGTTCATTTATATTCATAAAGTACACTCAATCTTTGTTTATACCCACAAAACTTTACTCTTGAACAAACAAATAATCACTGTTTGCCAGAAATTCAATGAACTGTTAAAAAAAAAAAAAAATCATAGATAAACAGTAAAGAAGTAGAAACTCAAACTCTGGCTAAAGTCTGACAGTGAGCTTGTGTTTTCAGGGAGAACAAGGTGAAGCCGGAGAGCTGATTACATCGGGGCCTTTGTGGCCATGGTCTTCATTCGGTAAGTTGATAAATCCTCCCATCAGTGTTCCAGACGTCTTTATCCAACTGGTTCCAGCTGCTGTGAGTGAAGGCAGGACACACCCCGCACAGGTCGCTGGCCAATCACATAGGAAACAGAGACAATCACACACACCCACATTCACACTTAGAGGCAATTTAGAGTCTCTATTTATTGCATGTTTTTGGACTGTGGGAGGAAATGAGGGGTACTGCACACAGAAAGACCCCCAAGACCAGACTCCACGTGAAGCAAACACCACCCAAGTTGATAACTATAAAGGAAAAAAAATATTGCTGAGTCATTACAAAACAGACATTTTAAGATAGAACTGAATGTGAAGTCATGAAGTGGAACTCAATATGGAAATGAGTTCTGAAGCTGTGTCATGAGAGTAAAAGGCAATTGTTCAAGGAAACACGTGACTGTTGATGTTTTAGTAAAATACACAAGGTTGACTCAACGAACCGGAGGAGTAATAGAGCTTCACAGTCTCAGATTATCGCCACAGTGGCTCAACACTTTGGATGAACTAATGTTGTGTGGCTTTTTGTATTGACCAGGTGGTCAAACTGGCCCTCCGGGTGAGCAGGGTCCACAGGGAGAGAGAGGTCCTATAGGAGACCAAGGAATCCCCGGACCACAAGGACGTCCAGCCTACGACACGCAGCAACAAGGTTCGTTCAGTGAAGTGGTATCATCTATTTTTAAGACAGACCATCAGATTACTTTACAATCAATCTTAAAAAGACACACAACGGACATAAGTCACAGAATCATATCATTGTGAGATTAATTTAGCACGAAATACCATTAATCTAATTAATAAGATTGAAATACAATAGGAATAATAATTTTTTTAAGGATTTCAATGGATCCCTCTAAACATACATGCAGTGCAGCACTTGATTTGAATGAATAATAAGAAACAAGTTCACAAAAAGCTTCAATCTTCAGAAGATTTAAAGATGTGCTTTAGAAAACTGAAGAAACTATAATCAGATAGTATGAATTCATTAACTCACTAAACTATTCTGTTAGGTGGATATCAACCTCAGAAGATCTAGATTTGCTAAGAAGGCAGATTAAAACTGAGTAAACAAAAGAAAACTGAGATTATAGAAAAATTCTGTATTAGTTGATCAGAGTGACTGCTGTTCCTGCTTTGTCCACTAGAGGTTGCTTCATTTCAGTAAGAAATAAAGAAACCCCTGTAATGTAATGTAATGTAATTGAACAGAGGATGGCACCAAAGCTTGAAGCCAAGTATTGATGAGATTATTAGGAGTTGGACACTCACTCACCTTCTTCATCAGTACTTGATTTTCCTCTGTTACCTTTCAGCGTGGGATTTCTTCGGGCCGTTTGGTTTGAAAGGAGAACGAGGAGAAAAAGGCCAACAGGGAGAAAAAGGATTTCCCGCCGTCAATCCTGGAAGTCCAGGAATCAACGGGCGCCCCGGAGACCGAGGCCCTCCAGGACTTCCTGGAACATGTGAGTGAATGACCGAGTGGTCAGAGCAGTTTCAGTTATACCTTCTTCTCCTTTTTTATTAATGATTCATTTATTGTGCTGTTTGTCTCTAGGGGAGAACGTCTCCATTGGACCCCCAGGAGGCAGAGGGAGGCCCGGAAATGCAGGATTCAAAGGACGAAAAGGTGGTGTACAACGACTCATCATTGTGTCAAACACAAGGCAAAAACTGACCCGTCAGAGTTTGGGCCTGCAAAGTTTAGATTAACAGAAAATCTTTCTAATGAAATAGCTGCTGGTTTTTATTGTTCACACTGAGGTCCAGAATGAAAGAGCAGATGGGAGCATTGCCCCTCTGCATGCAATCACTGATGCGCCAATAAATGCTATTTAACTAGCAAAGTAGAATTAACATCAAAGCCACATGGCAAGAGTGAATTTGTAAAAACATGCATGCTGAAGTCTGCAGAAAGGGTGCTGCCTGAAGAAGCGTCTGGTTTTGCATTGAAATCTCTGTCACTATTGCTTAGTTTTATCAGGTATTTTTTTTTCTGTAAAATGCTGTTTAAATGTCAGTAACATCGATTCTGACCTGGTTGTCGATGTTTGGCATGTTTAGGAGATCACGGAGACTGTTTGTGCAACAATGCTTTTCCTGGCTTACCGGGTCCTGCCGGACTTCGAGGCGATCCCGGGATGACAGGAGAGTTTGGTCGTCAAGGTGACCAAGGAGATCCTGGTCCCAACGGGCAGGATGGTTACCCTGTAAGAGAGAAATGTTCTCACATGTTCCTGCTTCGTTTCTGAATTTTGAAGTATTTCTACACCTTCACGCTTGGTTTCCGATGGGTTTTAGGGACCTGCTGGATTCAGCGGTGTGCCGGGACCTAATGGTCAAAAAGGGGAGGCGTTGACAGTCACAGAGAAAGGTACGGGGTGTATTTCAGCTCAGAAGTGGGTTGTCATCATCGTAATTGTGTCTATGGATGTGTGCTGTTGTCCTCACAGGATTTCCAGGAGACCAGGGGGATTCAGGAAGAGATGGTGAGCCGGGATCTCCGGGCACTGTCGGTCGAAATGGCCTGCCTGGCTTTCCTGGCAGCCGAGGTCCTCCGGTGAGTTTACTAGTTTTCTCCATTCATCACTTTCATTTCCTTATTTTTTTTTTTGCTCGCTCTACCGACATTGTGCCTTACTGTTGTGGCTCAGCTGGTGAGCGGCTCAACTTCCAATGTGAATGTTGGTTGTTCGATCCCCGAGGCAGCTGAACCTCAGTTACCTTGATGGTGTGCCAGTAAACAAAGATCTGCAACCTTTATCACCAAAAGAGACATTTTGCCCACCAAGCACAGAAACTGCACCTAAAACTGTTGCGTTGATAAAATTGAACAACTATATTTCAGAACCCCAGATATTTATTTATTTATTTGTAGCTTTATAAGACTTACTTGCATCTTCAGAATTTTATCCACTCTAAAACAAATTATTATTTTTAAATGCATTGCAGCTATTTAGCCATTTTGCTGATTTTCCTGCTTTGTTTTTGGCAAATTTGTAACATTTTCAGCAATTATATAAGTTTTATTCATCTTGGCTCTGATTTAGCTGTTTCTAGCATGTTTCTCATATTTAGCTGTTTTTAGCAGGTTTGGCTGCTTTAGTTGATAAACCCATTAAATTTGTTTGGTTGTTTGCTCATTGCTCTCAATATAACAAACACAGGTGAACCAGCATCATTAGCAGCAATAGCAAACAAGTCTGTCCACATTGAATGAAACACTACTTTCTTCTGAAACTTTTCTAAATTTAGATTAAATTGAGGTTATATCTCTGCTATCATAAGCAAGTGACATAGTGGGATTTGATGCTGATATTAGAAGACAAACTATGTGCCAGTCTATCATTTAAGTGGCACATTTGTCATCACAAACCACAGTAGAACTTTTATTAGCGTTCATATCAAAATTAAAAGATAAAGTTTATCCTCACGTAATTTTGTGAATCCTGCTGGGAGCCGCTACAAAGGGGCTGAAGAGCCTTGGGCTGCAGACCTCTGACATCACCATCTGTGTGTGTGTGTGTGTGTGTGTGTGTGTGTGTGTGTGTGTGTGTGTGTGTGTGTGTGTGTGTGTGTGTGTGTGTGTGTGTGTGTGTTTGACAAAATCTCCCGCTGCCTTTGTGTGTCTGTCACTGCCTCATTCAGATTTGTGTTTTAAATTTTCTTGTAAGATTGCGCAACTCAAATGCTGAACCAACACTTCGAGTTTTGGGATTTTAAAGAATTTGGAGCGATCGCTTTAGCGTGGGAACGCGGGCCTGCCCGGACTGGTGCCAGTTGTCTGGATGACCTTTTCCCTTTCTGTGACACACATCAGCATAACGCCAATATTCTCGCATTGAAATAGTAATAGTGTCCGTCTTTGGCCCGCAGCTGACTTCCATCCGTCACATCAAAGCTGCCATGACGTGTTCACGCAGGCTGACGTGTGCTTACGTTTATACATGTGATGTCATTTAACTAATGCCAGCAATGTTCAGATTACTGACAATTAGGACATGAAAAAAAAAATTGTGGGATTACGTTAATAGTTATTGGAAAATATGTGGTTAATTTATTTAGGGAAGGAAGTCTTGAGTTTCATTTGTTTATTTTAATTCTTTCTAATAAGTTAAAATTTAGTGGAGGAAGATGCTCTATAGTCTGGATGTTAGTCAAGGAAGATGCTCTATTATCTGGATGTTAATGTGAAGAGAATGCTCTATAATCTGGATTACATCATTTAGTTGAAGCACAATGCCCTTTAATAGGAGATATTGTCCAGAAATAGTTGTGCAAGGAACACAGTCATTATTTAAACACAAAATTAATAGTAACATTCCTTTAATAACGTGACACTAAAAGCATCGGAGGCTCTAATTCTCACACATCATTAAATAATCTGGAACAATCCGGCCCTCTGGTAGAGAGGATGAAATGTAACAGCCCCCCCCCTCACCCTGATCAAAACTTCCCGTCACTGCTATCGGGTTCGTTCATATCTAAAACTAATTAAACTGCACCGTGGTGCAAGTCATCCTGCCTCTTTAATTCCTAACGCTACTTCTGTTTACAGAGGTGGAACTAATGCTAATAAAACGACTTCTCTATTAACGCTGAACATTTATACTCTCAAGAAAACTGTTGTCCTTATTGTGATTTCAGTTGTTTGATAAAATCTCTTCGTTCAAATGTAGATTTTTTTTTTCAAATTATTTTAATGCTTTTGAAAAACACACAGTGTTGGTTTAAAATAAAGCGGGAAGCCGCTTTGAAAGATGTTGTAATGAGGATGACTCGTCCAAAATGTGGCCCAATTTTTTTTGAAGTCATGAGAGATATCGGGTTAAAGAAATTAAAATCCCATGTGAGAAGGTTTAGTTTGGTTGGTTTTTACTTAGTATGGTTATTTCATATTATGGACAATATAAACTGTTTGTGCAAAATATTGCTTCAAAACTAAAGTAAAATAAACACCAGTATAACATACATAGAATAACTGTTAGTTTCTCATCCTATTTTTGTCTTAATCTGAATTGTATTTTATCAGTTTTGTATGTAAACTGCTAATTTTTGTGCCTTTGTATGTATGTAGTTTTGATGTCACATCAGAGCATCTAAATTCTTATTTGTGCCATTAATCTAAATATCCATTCATTGATCAGTCCCACCACTCAATAAAATTGGAATATTGAATAAATTAGTTGATATTGATTTGTGTTTTCATATATTCTGCTGGAATGTTATCATTCACTGTTCTTATTTTGATCATCAGTATTCATAATAATCATGATGGCAGCATTAGCAGAAGTTTTCCCATGGATAGAATAGAATAGAATAGAATAGAATAGAATAGAATAGAATAGAATACATTTCAAAGCATTACACCACCACACCATATAAATAGAAAATTAAGTAAAATATCTAATAAGGCCTTATAAAATTCAATAAGTAATAATATTATATATTAATGTACA
>OMNM01045497.1:8333-19800 GCA_900302745.1 Parablennius parvicornis
CCCCCCCCCCCAATCCTTCGTGGTCGTGGCAGTGTTGTCCCTCTGGGGGTTACATCCTGCATAAACCAGCTGTGGACGAAGATATATTCCTCTTTTGTGGAACAATATTTCACTATAAATGCATTCAAATGTGTGTTTGTGAGAGGAAAGGGAGTCCAAATGTAGAAACCTGTCTCTGTCAGTGTCATTGCACACACACTGTGAAATGAAGCTGGAGAGGGTCTACATTTTCATTGCCAGTATAATTGCTCTGTGTGGGCGTAATGAGAAATTTGCATATGAACATACATATGATACTATTTTTTTTTTTTTTTTCAATCACAGTGGTGTTTACAAGTCTGAGAAGCAAACATATTTATATGAGAATAAATATGAGGAGCAAACCAGTGGGGGAGAAGTGGTTAACGTGACTGCCTCACAGTAAGAATACCCAAGTTTGAATCTGAGGCATCGCTTGGTTTTTTTTGTTGTTGTTTTTTTTCCTGTGCATGGAGAGGGTTTTGTCAGGGTTTTTTTTTTCAAGAACACGATTGGGAACATATTGGTTAAAAAAAAAAAAGTCAATGAACCATTCTTTCACTCATTTGGTTTGAACTATTTTTAATGTTCATCACTTTGTATTAAAGCACACTACCTGAACTGAGACTTTGTGGACTGGCTCAGAGGCGGGCTGAAATGAATCTGCTTTAATCCACATGTCGTATCAGGGGGAGACACTACTGAATGGGAAGTGTTTAACCAAACTGAGGTCTCCATTCTAAATACTGCAGGGTTAGTACCAACCAATCGATTAGTTTATCATCTCAGACTGTGTAAACCATAGTGGGAGGCCAAGGACTGGAGCCTATTCCTATTGACAGGGCTAAAACAATGATCCATCCACTCACAGTTATTTTAAAATTAACAATTAATCTAATAATTAGCCTCGCTGGGGGGTGTTGGCCCCCGTTGTTCCTCGACTAGGCGGGCTGGACTCACTCTTGCATCTCTTCTTAAACCACACCACAATCACCCCACACACACCTCATACACATCCCCGAACTCCACACCCGTCGAGCATGTTTTTAACATACTACATACACCCACAACTGGGGCGAAGGATTCGGGCGGTCCAGGGAGTGGTTCCTGGTGGGGAAGGCTCCAGAGTAGTAGTGCCCTGCCCTTGCCCATCCACGCACCCAATTAAATGCACCTGACAACACCTTAGTAAACAGCCCCACCAGCATGGGTGAAAATCACTCCAACTCTTGACAATACCCAAGCACGTGAGGAATCCCTCCAGGACTCACCGGGCATAGTTGGAAAACACTGGTCATTTGTATCTGTCGTCTTGGTGGAAATCTAGATCACTGGTGTCATTATAGACATGAGACTTAGAAGGTTAAAATCAAGGGCCAGACTCATTAGTCGTCCAGCTGATCTAATAAGACGATTACAGAAAATCAGAGAATAATCACTGATCTGCCAAAAGTTGAACAGATGATGTCGATATTCATACTTATTTTTCACTAATAAAATGCAGGGGAACGTGGTGTTTGTCTGATGTCCTTGTGTTAGCCATCCACTGGGACGCTCCTACTGCTTTCATGTCACGCTCCAGTCCCCCCACAGCAGAGTGAAGTACTGAAGGGTGAAAACCTGACAGCGCAGTTACTGAACCCAGTGGTTTACTTTAGTAGTCAGTTAACTATTCTGTAAAATAAACAACTCAATACGTTTCCCATTTCCAATGCCTTATTGTGTCATTAACACTTGTCATTACATTCAGTGATATATTTTGACCTAAAACAAGTCCAGACTGGCTCGTGCAGTGCTGTTCTGCTCCCACACATCAAAGAAACAACTAAGGTTGACAGGTTGATCCCCATCATGGTCAGTCATGAAACTTAAATGGCTCCAAATGCTGGGCCGTCACTGAATTTAATGAGTGAATGTTTGTGTGTAAATGGATAAATGTGACTCATGTCAAAGGCGTTGAGACTATTGAAGCAGGAACAATGCACACACAGCTAATTTGGATTTTCCATTCATATTAGACCTGCGCTATATTGAATTAGCTACACAGTCAGAGTTATACGATTTGTGTAAGATAGCCAAGCACAAGTATAAAGTTATATCACTTTTTAGCTTGTCGTTCGTTTTAGACAAAGAAATAGGGTCTTTCATTTCAGGTTGCATGATTAAATGCCAAGCAGCCTGAACCCAGCACTAATGTTATTAGAAAAGCATAGCATTTTATATAAACATTTGGAGGTTTATCTATTATCTATTATGATGTTCACTGGGGTTCTGTTCGATTGGTTCATTGAAACAAATGTGAATACTTCTAAGACGCCAATAACCATTTAGCAAATACATCAGAATAGATCAAAATAGAATAGAGCCACTGTAATGACTGCTCCATATCTTTCATGAGCTCTTTGTGAGAACTCAGCTGCTAAAATACCCACCACAATGATCCCTTGAGTGTATTTAGCCGAGCAAACGGTACTGCTGAGGAAGTTTTGACAGTTCTCTTGCATAATAGACTCCATGAAAGCATCTGATGTGCCATAAGTTCACATCATTCACCATTGTAAAGGTACAAAAAAAAAATTATATATATTTTTTTTTTCTTTCTGGTCTGTACCAGACCTAGAAAAATACACTACAAGGACATGTATTGTGGAAACTATGCAAGCACAGCCAGACGTACCACGAGTGATTACACCA
Organism: Parablennius parvicornis; assembly: GCA_900302745.1. NCBI lineage: Eukaryota > Metazoa > Chordata > Actinopteri > Blenniiformes > Blenniidae > Parablennius > Parablennius parvicornis. Next base: position 11,046 of record OMNM01045497.1, read on the forward strand.
TCAGTAGAACGATCTATCCAGCTTTGTTCGCTGAAAAATGAAAAGCAGCTTCATCACAGATTTTGCTAAATAAAGATCCCGATCGGCAGAGGTCCTTTAAAAAGAAATAGCATGAGAGCACTCTCGGGGGACAACCGGCATCTTAAAACCTCTCCTCAGAAGGGGAAACAAGGACACTCGGTGGGTTGAGACGACGCAGAGCCTCACGGTGCATTATGGAGAAAAGTTCTATTTATTGATGAAGTTAGGGAAGTGTGTCAGTCACAAAAAGGTGGATGTGAAGAGACGAGCAGGAGAGAAAATGGCAGTGCAGCGGATCAAACCAAGGCGAAGCAGCATTCCGTTCTTCAGAGACATTTCCATCCTTTTTGGTTCGCATCTTTGTGGAGGAAGATTCATCCGACAGCAGGATAATGAGCCCAAACACAAAGCTTTGAAGACCAAGCAGTGCTAACTCACATGGACTTTTCAATCCCTCCAAGATCTTGTGGCCTTTTTTTTTTTTTTAATTATTATTATTTTTGTTAGTAAGATCACTATGGTGGAAAACCTTGATTCTGTTGCCAATTATCTAAAAAAAAAAAAAAAAGCAACACAAATCATGATATTTTCACGTCTCTTTTTGAGGGGAAACCATCGAAAATAATATTTTTGGTGATAAGGATCATACTGCATGTTAGAAAAATAGTTCTGGTAGCTTCGGGTGTTTTTACTTCGTTATAGAAACATAATACAGGTGCCAGGATAACGTGAATAATCGAGGGTGAAAATTGGAGCAACAAAACATAAAACCAACCATTGAGTGGAAATATCATCAAGCGCTGGTTACTTTTGGCTGTTCAAGCAGGAATATTACAACTTTTTCTCAGGGTTCTGGTGAAAAATTGTCTGTGCTTCTTCAGCTAATCTTGGCAGCAAAGTAAACAATTATTTTCCAGTTACGCTAGACGACCGAGTTCTATCAATGCTTTTGATGTGAATAAAATTGCTGGGGCTTTGTGAAGTTTTTTTTCAGGGGATTGAAAGTTTTTATTGTCTTTATTTATTTTTTTAGACGTGGATCGATTACTTTTTTTAATGAAAAATTTTCTACATGGATTCCAGGTTTATATATTGTAGTATTTCTTAGATGATTGGATTAATTTTTGCACCTTTCTGCGATAGTTTGCATGTTCTTAATGCAAATATGTGTGTTTTTTCTTGTTACTCTTTTTTTTTTCTCCCATCATTCAAAGACATGCTAAATGTGTGGAAGATTTATGAAATTGACTATCAACTATTCATTTTTGAATGATAATCCACTAAAATGTGAATTATGGAAGTGTGTGAATGATTGTGTTCAAGATCAAATAAATGGGTCACTTTGGATTGTAAGTATCTGTCAATATGTGTGTGTGTGTGTGTCACTTCTGTGATGGACTGGCTGAGATTTCCACTCCTGTCTGCTCTAAGCCCCATCTATCCTATACATTGGATTAACTGGGTGTAGACGATACATCACTGGATGTTCAAGTTATCTTTGTTCCTCTGCTAACTGTATATAACAAAAGCTAACTGTTATTATATCCAAAAAAACAAAAATCGTAAAAGGTAATATCAGTTGTAAATGTAATGTTAAATTTTGAATATATGCAAAACAGAAGCACCGTCTCCCATGGATTCTCAGTTTTACACCCCACATCCATTCCGCTGTATACATTTTAATATAATCATTACCCTACAGATTTGATTTTTTTTTTTCCCCCCAATCAACTCGCCACAGGAACCTCCACTGACACTCATGAATGAGAAGCCAACGGAAGCAAAGCGAACCACGTCATAGGCAGACTTCATATTTACCACCAGCAGTGACAGCACCGCCCCAGGACACGTTCGTCCTCGGCCCAAATAGCGTTAGTCGTCCGGAAAAAACAACAGCAACACGAGCATGTTATTACATTTTTTTTTTTTCTTTTCTTTTCTTTTGGAGCCAACACACAGCGCCGACACAGACGATATCATCACCTCTCGCAGCCAACAGGAAGAGTTGACTGAACACAAATAACACTTCAGAATCGGTGAGTTACTGCTGTGTGTTCCCCAGGTTCCACCTCCCCAACCAAAGCAATTATTGCATCATCGCTCGTAGTGTGCAAGCACCCAGATTTTTTTTTTTTTTTTTTTTGTGTGTGTACTGAATTCCTTGGGGGTGAAAAACCTTAAATCGTTGTGGTTAATCCTGTAAGAGGCATTTAGGATAAGCACATTATATTTCACTTCAATACGTGAAAAGAGATGCCACAGTGCTTTCACATCTTCATATCTGCTTCAGCTCATGTTCAGTTCAATTCGGCTTTATTAATCCCTGTGGAGGAAATTGATTTAAAGTCAAGAAGAGTGCCTCAGACAACAAGATAAGGGACTTTATGGAGAGAGCAAAAAAAAAAAAAACTCAAGCCATGGCGGAAGGGATGGAAGGGAAGAAGACGCAAGTGTAATATTTTTTTACAAGGACAAATCTGTGTGAAGGCCCAGGTGATGTCTTCATTGTGTGGGCTCCAGTTTAAGAGGATGCCAGAAGGAGTTTTTCCTGTTCACCCGCTTAAAAAAAAAAAAAAAAAACTTTTCACTGAAGGCGAGGAAGAAAGAAACCTTGAAAATAACTAATCTTCTTTTTATAAACAAATGCCCTGAAAGCGTTATCTGGTGGTTAGGGTTAACATGTATTATTTAGATAATGGCTCGGTTAGTGAGCTTTCACTCAACAGATATTGATTAAGAATCAGTGTCAACTAAGCAATCCAGGAGGAGCACCCAGTGGACTTAAAGCATTAGCTCGACCTCTACAGTGGGTAGAAAAGATGGACAAAAATTAGATCTAAATGATTTTGAGATTTCTAGAGTCAATAGCAGGTTGCTGCCAGTTTAAGATTGAGAACACATTTTTTTAACTACTCAATAGGAATGTTTTAGTCTGAGGCTCCGTTTACATGGCAGTACTTTTTAACTTGAAAACAGAAAACTTGGGTTTCAGGGGTCCGTTCACACGACAAAGATTCATGGAGCGACTCAACGTGTGCGACTTTTTGAAAAAGCTGCTACCGCACATGCAAACCACAGCCATTTTAAATTATAGCTTGCCTCCAGAGTGTCATGACTCCCAATTCACATTCCCCTGGGACTTGGTAGTTTTATAGTTGAAAGTCACTCGTAATAGCAATTTGCCTTCTGTTCATACGACGAGGGTAAAAAAACTAAACAATCAACAATGCCAACTGCTGGCCTGGCATGCTAACTACATAATTTTCTGCTTTTCTGCTGTTTCCGTGTAAATGGACATCGTTTTCAAAATGCTACCACATAAAGCAAAACCTTTCTGAAATCAAAATGCAGAAAGGACACTTTCACTTGAAGCATTGTTAATTAGGGGGCCTAAGGTTCAAATGTAGAGTTATTATAGATAGAGAGTACAGTTATGCTAAGATTAAGCTGAACACGCAAGCTTTTGGAAAGAATCTTGTTCAAGGCAAGTGTTTAAAGTCGTAAAACATGATTCAGGATATGTTTCCTGTTAATATGTCCCATTATAGATGTTGTTAGGTTTAAGGATAGGATTAGTGTGTTTTTCTGAGACAGAGGAGGATCGACTGGTTTAAGGTTGTTTGTTTTAAATCACTGGTGTTGTGGAACAACAACAGCTCAAAAACATGCATTTGAACAAATGGCTATGGCTCCCAGATGACTCCTTTTTAGTCAGAGGCAATTGCTTTTTTTCTTTCCACCTTACAATCATTGCACTTAAAGGACATGCTCTAGTCCCATAAATCAAAACGCTTCTGCGTCAGGTTTCATGCAGCCTCTTTGTACAAACACAAACGGCAAAAGTCAGCTTTTATGGGGATGGAGTGGGCTCAATATCTGCTTTGAAATTACACATAATTTCCATAATTGAAAAGAAGAGTCCTATGAGAACGCCAACAGCAGTCTTATAGAATCGATTCGACTCAAGCTTGACGCATTATTTGCAATACGATCGGCCTGCACACTGTAATTCGAGCCGACACTGAGCTGCGGGCAGAACGTATACCTTTTATGTGATCCTCATCTCAATCGTCTCCCAGACTAAATCCTTCAGTTACCCACTGATTGTTTTAATTACCTCCATCTTCTCTCACGTTGATATAACAAGAGAAATCAATAAAAGATAATGGGCCATACAAGCACACTGTACATAAACCCGACAAAGGGTCAATTCACCCAAATGGCTGAAGAAAAACACATTTTCTCTTAGTGCTATACTCGCTGGGCATTTAGAAGGGGTTTTATTTGCACGGCTGATAAGGACACAGTTGCTTTTTCAATGCTTTGAGCAGACCCCCACCCCCCAAAAAAAACCCCAACATATTCACTGCTATTGCTATTGTTTTTGGGCAAGGGAATATATTTCAAGCTTGTGCAATAAAATCCCTGCTGAAAACAAGCAAACTTATTTGCATGGGGCTTTGAGCGAGGCAGAAATACGTGCTCTGGGTGAGCTCAGTAGCTCTTCTGTCGCTCTTCTGTTTATATCAAAGTGACCTATGTTGCTTTTTCAGGGTTAGATATACACAGGACAGCGTGGTGTGAGAATGATAGGCGTTCTCATGAATTGTTAGGATAGAGCCAGGGATAACCACGATTATGAAATCAATGTGAAAAGAAAGTTCAGGCTTTACACTCGTTTGGACTGGATCAATACAACTGCCATATACGGTTCCAGCAAGTGAGTCTGGTGTCAAATTACATGCAGTAACCGCTGCAGGCAGTAAGCCTTTGAATGAACGCATTCCAGCGTATGTCTAATCCTAAATGTAAGAGTCCTTGAAACTTAAAATATGAAATTCCAAGAATTAGACATTTGCACATCACTGCGGTAACATCTAAGCAAAAAATATTTACATTTTGCAGTGAGGAAGGGGTCAGGACTGTAACAATGCACAGATATATTTCATAATATTCATTATTTTGTTGTTTAATGAGCTCAAAGGAAAAAAATTTAAAATGTGTAATAATAAAACACTAAATCTCCAGTCTAAAAACAGCCAAAAATACTGAAAACTGATAAAACAACTGATAAAAATGACAAAAAAAAAAAAACTGCAGAAAAAAACAAACAGGGAAACGGCTAAAATTGCAACGATAAAATCATTGAAATCATTTGAAAGTTATGATATGGCAAAAACTGATCTCACCATTTGGAAATGCACAACATGAGCCAATCAAAAAAAATCATATGGCCTTCTGTTAGGTTGCTAGGAAGAAAGTAAAAGTGTGTGGTCGCTGCCTCCAGGAGGAAATCAGGAGGAGCTGCACACCGTGAACGTGGAAATATGCCACGAAAAAAATCACAGCTGAAAAATCTCAAAGCGTGACTACGTTTGCAATCAGCCATTTTTCGGCGCCAGCACGTGCAATCACACGGGGATCAACTAGCTTCTGTAGTCTTGTATTTCCTGCATAGCAGGTCAGGCTGGTGTAGTTGTACAGTATTTCTGTGACAAGCACAAGAAGTAGTCCCTTCAACATGCGAGGAATTTGTTTTTTTTTTTTAATAATGGCTGTTTCAAACATTATAATTGATCCCCAATACATTACTGGTTTTGGAAGTAATGCTTCGTTTATACCGACCAGCATTGAGCACCATGTACAGGTTCTGAGAGGAACAATGTACATTTTCAGAAATATATGTATATTTGTTTGTAAGCATCACTGTCTACGTAATTGTTGATTGTTTTGGCTGCTTCTTTGATTTGCATGTTTGACTTGGTTGAAGGTTTCCCCAGTTTTTACGTCCTGAAGTAAACCCAAGTGGGATTCAAACCCTGAACTTCACAACCTAAACTCAAAAATCTAACATAGGTTCTGTGGGCCACAGTCGGTCATTAAGGCCCGTAGGATCATTTGTAATGTCCAAACCTGACACAAACAAACATTAAGCTTATTATTTTCAATGAAGCCATTTTTTGTTTTTCACAATAGATCACATTTTTATTCACCACAGGAGCAGTAGTAACTGGGTTTAGTTATGCTGCAGTGAAAATTGGATTCCTTACCATTTGCATTGCAGCCAAGGGTACAAAAATAATGGTGCAAAAATTGTGCAATCTTACATGGAATGAGATAACATGGGGTGGTAGCCTGAAGAAATTGGGCAGAGAGGATCTTAGATCTTGGAGCTGAGCTGAGCACCCATTAAGGCCCAGATGTGGCAGCATGTTTATATTGCACACATTTTTACGATGGGTTGATTGTTGTTAGTTTTTTTTTTTTGTTGGTTTTTTTTTGTTGTTTTTTACTGGACCAACCAGGGGCAAATTGTGTTGTTTTAACTGGCCACTCATCATAAAGGAGTAGGACAGCTATATTTTGCTCTACGTGCTTACAAAACCATGCATGTACACTTAACAAAAAAAAAAACAAAAAGAACACTGAACATAAATGAGCCTTTACCTGTAGTTTATTGTGGAGTTGGAATTAGTCACCAAGTAAGTCTGCAGATCAAGTCCTCTAATTGATCAAATGTCATGAAGCTGGCCAATACTGTTAATCCTGTGCAAGCTTCTTTACTAACATCTCTGCATTGGAGTGAAGGGAGAAATTTCTAAGACGGATATCTCAACTCTCCTCACAAATAAAAATACAAAAGAAAGACACTAAGCAAGAAACTAATACATCTTCCTTGTATACATTAAAGCACAAATGTCAGAGTACGGAGAATAAAAAAATGATGCATTAAAAATACCCTTCCTGTTCTGCTCACCTTAGAGGACCCATACAGTAGGAGGGGGGAGTTTTCATTTCATTTTTGATTAGAAAGCAGGCCTGGTTTGCTGTTTGAAATACTGTGAAGGCATCGCAACCTCAGGACAGCAGTGAAATGCACAGAGTGGATATTCACCGATCATGTTGTGTGCAAATTTGTGATGTCACAAAAAAAAAAAAAAAAACACAGACACAGCGGTATTAGGGAAAGAAACCTGTGGTTGGATTATTGTGCAGTAGTTAGCCAATCAGAAGAAGGCATCATTGATATCACAGTTTGTTAATATTCCCCCCCCCAAAAAAAAACAAAAAAGAACATTTTAAAATCTGAGATGTTTTTTGGTTCTTCTAGTCCGAAAAATATCTTATACCTGTTGCTACAAGAACCAAGATGCTCCTTAGATGACAATAATGTAAGCGCCGTCAGTCTACATAAAAACAAAAGATTATGAGGCACTATAGATAGAACATTTTAGTCAATAATTCAAGGCTGCTTTTCCTCCTTCCTTTCAGGTCATGTGTGCCAGCTGGTTATCTGTGATTCTGTTTTCATTCTGAACATTGCAGGAGAAATACTTACTTGGTTGATTGTTTCTTTGTATTATGAAAAAGAAACATTGACCTATAGTCTTTTTCTTAAGAGTTTGTTCTCGTAAAACACATAAGGCTCACCGTTTCTCTGCATGGACAGTCCCCGCAAGGCATTCTGCCCGACCTCGAGGTCAGAAATTCAGCATAACTTCAATGTGTTGCTCTCTGCTTACTGAGTACATACACTAAAGTTGTTCAACCTCAGACTTTTTGTCAGGGCAGCTTATTCCCACCCACACTCAATCAAAACAAAATTAAAATGAAAAATAGCTAGATAAATTTAAATGATTTAAAACCTAATAAAATTAGAGTTAGTATATTATGAAGGAGCCAATGGTGTTTTGGTGATGAGGGATCAACTCGGAAAGTCGTGCTCAAAAGAGACAATTCAGCTGTTAAAAGTTGCCAACGGCTAAAAAAAAAAACCAAACAAACCTGACAACCAGACTGATTGACAACCATATTTGTCACTTATACACCCACACTAACTTATAATAATAGGTGGTGATGTTTAAAGTTACTCTCCCAGAAAAATGTTTTAAACTACACTTTACTTAAACCAATGCACAAAAACAAGACCATTACCACTCATTTCCAAATCGCAGTTGCCCAAATCTATCACACCCAAGTTGACAAAACAAAACTGGAATTTATAGCCATAAAACTTTGTTTTAGTAACCAACGTCATCTTCGGAAACCTGCCGCATGGGATTCTGGGATTTCAAAGATGGCGCCATGGCAGCTCCAACAAAAATATCAACATTTGACCAATTCAGCTCAAAAAAAGCCAGATTTTCTCAAAGAAAGAGTCTTTATGCCATAAGAATAGTCTGAAATATTGCAAAACTGATCGTTAATCATTTTTCCAGTGCAAATCGAGATCTCGAAAGGTCTCGCGTACAAACAGGATCTTGATTCAGGAATCTTTAGGGCATTTCCATGACCCTGAGATGTCAACAAACCCGGGTAAATATGCGTTTGATTGTAGTGACGAATTTTATTCAAAAAGGTATTGCCAAGGTATTAAAGATGTACATCAACAACTAAAACTAGCTCAATTTTTTTTTTTTTTTTCCTGTGTGGATTCTGGTAGACTAAGGTTGAAAAGAGAGAAAAAAAAAAATCTGAGAATGTCCAGTGAAAGCATATTGTTCAACAGTTATCAAAACATCCAAATGGCTGTTCAAGCTCTCACCGTTTGATTGACATCTAGTTTGACCAACCATGTCGATCCATGGCCCCTAAGAGCCATTAATGAGCGTTGAGTCCGTCACACAGAGACCCACGCACCGGAACGCATACAGATCAAGCCTCTTCCCTCTGGCCATGATTCTTTGAAAGTGATCACTGGAGAGGCAAACGTCGCTGCCAATCGCGAATGGTT
>OMNM01045512.1:0-10366 GCA_900302745.1 Parablennius parvicornis
GTGTCTGTTATCTATTATATTATTACATATTATAATATATCATAATATGTGTTACATATTATAACTCCTACATTTACATGTTATATGTAGTATGATAGATGTTCCATATTCTAAAACACATTTTATACATTATATATCATATATCATATATTTTATATTATCAGTCCTTCAATTCTATAATATATATGTTTTATGTTATAGCTTTCACATTTGTATATAACTTTGTTTGTGTGTGTGTGTGTGTGTATATATATATTTACACACACATTATAACTCCTATGTTTGGATATCATATATGTGTTGTATGTTCAGTTTTCGGGTCTTGAATTGAAAAAAGAAGAAGTAAGAAGTTAATGACATCCACATTTGTGTTGTTTACTCCAAAAGAAATAGAGGATATCTGTGTGTGGACGACCAGCGTCATTACTATGAATAGATGTGATGGGATTCCAGGCAGCAGTGGAAGTAGAACATATATTTCAATATATTCCTCCCAAAAAGAAAAAAAAAAAAAACATTTTGAGAACAGAGCGCAGCTCATACATGTTGTATTTGGAATAAGAAAAAGCTTCTCAGTCTGAAAGCCAACCAAAAAAAAAAAAAAAATAACGTCACCTGCATGACTCAGGAATCAAAAAGAGGAGCGTCGGATTACAAAAAACATGGACACATTGAAAGGCCCGGAGAGCCCATTTTTCACTTCAGAATCGGAGAAAGAGTGTCTTCGCGAGTCAGTGAGGTGGACAAAGACGAGGGGGGAGGAAATCTGCAGGAGAGCGGACGTAAACGAGGGCAGAGAGGAGCACGATTAATGATAAGAAGTGCTGCAAAAGAGAGTGGGAGCCATGGATTTTTCCTCCAGCGCTCCAGTGAATCCGTCAAACTCTGAACAACACTAAGTTTCCTCCTCACTCCTTAACTGTTAAAAAAAAAAGACTTAATTTAACAAAGTTTCTCCTTCAAGAAGAACAAGAAGAAAAGAGGCAAAAGTCTCACTTCGGATGCTGCGTGTTACATTAAAACAAAAGTCTCACTTTGATGTCTCTGCACTCATGCAGGAAATTTCACCTCTAATTACAAACCTCTGAGACAAAGTTCCTTCTTAATTAGCGACTTTGGAGGGAAAAAAAAGGCAGTTTAGCTTTTTAATGATTCTCCTTTGCTCGCTGAAATGCTTCCTTTTAGCTGTCGTTATTAGAGAAAAATGTCTTTACAGAAACCTTTGGGTCAAAAGTAACTTTAAGAGTGTGAATTGGTTTAATATCATAGTTCTATGAAGGTACAGCTCGCAGGAAGTCAGATGTAAAAGATGATTTTTGGTTGCAAGTTGGTAATTGATGCACTCTTGGCAAGTAATGTATTTAGAAAAGTAAATATTTAGAGCAGGGATGCGTGATGATGTCAACACAATATCGATATTTGTCGATAACCACGAAAAAAAACACGACACCGCTGTTCATATGCTGCTCTGGGTTTCTTTTTCTTTTTTTTTTGAAAAGGTGAAATGTTATCATGTGATGAGCATCTGTTGTCCGCAGGGGCCTTTTTATCTCATGTGGAAATGCATTGCATCTGAAAAGAGGTTTTTCTTCAACCGCATCACTTTTGTACTGAACGGGCAGAGCATAGTGTTGTTGAAGACCGGAGCTGAAGAATCCCTCCTGGTCAGAAGTAACTCCCAGAAAACTCACAGTTTTGCTATGAGTTTGGATCGTTTCTATCAAATAGAATTACTTTTGTTTTATCTGAGTTCAGAAAAATACAGCTCATCCAGGCTTCTATGTCTTTTAAGACAAGCTTCTGATTTGACAAGTTAACCATCTGGTTTAATGGATGAGTAGATTTGTGTATCATCTGTATAGCAATGGAGGTAAATGGAGTGTTTTTTAAAAACATTCCCTACAGCAAGCATATATAATGTGAAAAGTATAGGTCCCAACAGAGAACCCTGTTGAACTCCATAGTTAACTTTAATCTGAGCTCAGAGGTCATGATTATGAACGAGTTGGAATCTGAGTGAAGCCAGTTTAGTGCTATTCTTTTTATTATAATTTGATGTTTTATTTTTAATAAAAGAGGCTAAATACGACTTTCCAGATATATCGCAGGTATGTTATAAATCTAAAAAGGGACTAATTAACATCAATCAAAGCTTTGTTAGCATAACACCTACAAATATTTCTAAAGCTCACAAATTAAATGCCATTTTTTAAAATCAGTATCCCTCTATTACAGCCTTTTGTAAAATTAAAATGTGTCTGAGTGGAAATCAAATGTATGTTGAATATTAGAATCTTTATTGACTTTGGTTTGAACGTTTCTCTATTCTTTGTTGTTTTGGGGTGTAGTGACATGTTATCACCACTGGGGGGCGGTTGGAATATTTCCCCCTTTTGTTTTCGACACACTGTCTTGAACTCTTTCTTTTTACTTTCCCTCCACCTCTTTCCTTCCCTCCCTCCCTCAGTTGAAAGACTTCATCCAATCCAGCAGCGTTGGGGCAGGGCCTGCGTTACCGCGGGCGCTGGAGATTGTCGAGGGCAATGTACGCTGGCACCGCCTCCACCGGCGGCAGTTTTACCAGTGGCTCCGCAAGCCTCCAAACTCCAACCTGGGCTAATGCTAACCCGGGCTAATCCGGGGGGGCCACGCGGTTGCAGAGTGACTGCCAAGCAAACGCAACCGCTAGCTTCCCAGACGCAGTCGGACCGAATGAAAACGAAACTGACTCGACTCGTGGTCCAGCAGCTTTCTTTAACAGGCTTTTTGTTTCCGAAGAGTTCATTTCAAACTTTGATATTTTCTCGACGCGTGGCGGACGTGGCTCCCCTGGTTTCTGTGCCGTGAAAAGTGAAGTTATTCTGCACGCTAGTTAATTAGTACCTCACCAACGTTTCCACGGTAACGCTTTAACTCGGTCCACTCTGGTCTGTTAGGCTCGTTGCTAAATCGGATGATAAAGGTGGAAACTTGACTTCAGGATGTTTAATTTGATCCTTCGCGAAGTAATCTTTCAATTCTTGGCCTCAGTACAGTGGAAAAATTAAAAACAGCCATTTCAATTAAAAAAAATAAAAAGGCAGATAATGTTTTCTTTGGTAACTTTACTTTTTTTTTCCACATTTTACACCCTGGTGGCCACATCATTGTTTTCACTTGGACTTCGTTCAGACCTGGCATTCTAAATATATAGGGAGAGTTGTCGTCGTTCCATTCAGAAGGTTCGATCCTCAAACAAAACTGCATACTGAAGTGTCCTTGAGCAAAAAACTAAATCTCAAACTGCTCCCAGTGGATGGATAGAGCGCCCTCCGGAATGTGGCAACCACTTCCATTGGTTCAAGGGCAATGGTGACCCAGAGGTTAGATAGCACCGTAATGTGGCTGCACCTCGTCGCCCTAGAAGAAGAATTAGTCAATGTGGAAAAAGGATTTCCCCAAGGAGATTAATAAAGTATGATTAGTTTAGTTAATGATCACACAAGATTTGTACTGTGAACAGTCATCGAGTGCATTGCAGGAAAATATTTAATTTACCAGGCCGAGTCATACAGCCTTTCCAACTTTCCAAACAAACTGGAAAAGAACGCAAAAGTCCGTGTCTGGGGGCTGCAGTGACATGATAGTGGCCTGCGCCTTTTGCGGAAGTGACGTAGCGGTGGTAACACAATCCGATCTCAAGGGGTTAGCCTGGAACGTATGACACGGACAAGTGTAAATAGTCTGCATCAGTGCTCGCAAATCTGATCAGATCATCCGGAACACGTATTAACGGCAGGTCTGAACGGGGTCTAACCGAAGGCAGTGTCACACCTTGAATCCAAGTCATGCTAATTGGATAGCGTTGCTAATTGTGAAGATGTGGGAATCTTCCGTGGTTTTAGTAGTTTGAATGGTAAAACAAGTTACTGTGACGTTTATGTCGGAACATAAAATCTGTTGTTTCACGAAGCACAAAACCAGGATGAAGCTTGTTCGCCTCATTAGCTACTGCACATAAAGTCAAACACTCAAGTTTTGTTTTTGTTTTTTTTTTGTTGTTTTTTTAGCCAATCAGATGTCCCCGATCTCTGTCCCTACATTTACCAGTGACTGAGTGAAGGGTCGTGACTTTATGGAAAACCGATGAGGCTGTTTGGCTGTAAGAAATATGTTCATTGTTGTTGTATGCAGACGATGTTACCGTTTCCAATGAGGTCATTCTTTTGTTGAAGTCACAGTTGAAGCTAGATTTTTGAAGAAGTTGGACGACAGAGTCTGAAATCCCACAGAGTCTGGACGAAGGATGGATTCTTTGCGGAACATTTGGGGTTTTTTTTTTTTTTTTTTTTTTTTTAATAATTTTTTTTTTTTTTTGCACAGAGGAAAACGGTCGTATTAAGGGTATAATCGTTAAAAGCTCAACTTTTCCTGGCAGATGGAGATTTCAAGTGACGACTAAAAATGTTGTTTTTTTTTTTTTGATGGAGTTTACAACGTGGGACGGATCCGAATGTGGAAAATGCGACTAAAAATATGATTCTTCACATCAAAGGATTCTCCTTCAGGATTGTACAGTGATTCTTGAATTTAACTATGTTGATTTCCATGGCGGAGCTTGAAACGGCGGCATTGGACTAAAAGGAAAGGATTGTTGAAGAATATTGGATGATCTTTTAAGATTTGATGTTGAAGAACTTTGGAAACTGACCTTTATAAAAAACAAAAAAAAAAAAAACAAAAGAGAGAAAGAAAAAGAATCAACCTCCGGTTGGGTTGAACTTTTGTCCTCTCGAAGAGACTTTGATTTCCGTTAGATTCCAGCTTTGATGTTAAAAATTGAGCCATATACGATTTAATGGGCCTGCCTGCTTCTATACACTGTGTGTCCAGTGATGTGTGTGCGCGTGTGTGTGTGTGCGTGCGGGCGAGTGTGTGGCGAAGATGATGACGGAGGTAACAGCCGTCGTGATGAAAATGACACGAAGACGACGACGGTTCTCGATGACTTGTTGATGATGTGAAAAAAAAAAAAAAAAAGCTGATTAGTATTATTATAATTATTATGCTAACTATCCAGTGCATTTTGAACCTTTCTTGTCCAGTCAGGGAAATTTGGTTTACAGACGTAAAGCACACAAACACACCTGCCCTCATGTAACACTGTAAATGATGCAAAATGTGCTATTTTAAAAAGTTCAAGCGTGGCTCATACGCGACGGGGCCGTTCATGACGGTTGTGGTTGTCACGGCGACGGCGGTGGTTGGGGTTAACGCGATCATGGCTCGGGACCAATACTTTTGAGGGAAAAGGTCTTTAATCATACTTCCTGTTTACACTGCTTTGGTTCTTCTTGTGTTTTCTGATTGGACGATATTAAAAAAAAACGAAATGGTTACACTTGTCTGTGTGTTGATTAATCTCGTCAAGTTTCATCAACGAAATGTGAAAATCTCTTTTAGTCTCAGTCGGTGTTTCATGATAATCTGTAGTTGTTGACGAATAAAGTTCATCTTAGTTTTCATCAACAAAATGAACACCACTTAGTTTCTGTCTAAAAATCTGCAACAGCTTCTTATTACTTTATTTTCTAGCTATGTCCATGGTTAAGTACATTTTTGCAACCACAGAAGCTCTATTCTTCTTTTCGTATCTCAAGAAAAGTTGTGAACACTTGTTTCCTTCTAAGATCTTTTATCAGCCTCTGTATTGTCATGATACATTCATTCCTGCTCCTAATATCTCTAGAAAAGCCGTCAACACTTACACGTTTGACCCTGGCCTTTTCTGACTAAACATCATTGAGTATTTTCTATATTTTATGTCTATTTCCATTGGAACCACAACGAGAAGTTATTTCATTAAAATAAGATTTTCATCGCTTTGGAGTTTTGAGATTCTTGGCTTGATTCGTTCCATCTGAAGATCTTCCGCTAGTCTCTTTCCAAGGTCAAAGCAAATTCTCACACCTCAGGAGCCAACTTACTGTAAGTGATCGTTTCCACTGTGCAGTATGTGCCGGTAAGGTGCATACGGGTTTTTGTATGTTTCTGCTTTCAGAAGTTGTGCAAAACACTAAAAGTAGCGGGTAGCGGGTTCCATTTTCGTAAACCCTCCATTGAGGTACCTAGGTGGGTATGCTTTGCTGCACAGTGGAAACAAGGCTGACGTGATACACTCTGTCCTTTTCTTAATACATGTAGAAAAGCTTAAACACTTAAATCTCCAATCACATCAGAACAGCAGCTCAACGTAGCCTCCTGATATTTTCTTCACTAAAACACAGAAACTAAAAAGTCGATCCTTATCGGTTCAGGATGAGCTGTGATGGCGGCACCTGGAAAATTGGCTACATATTTTGGAAAATATTTGAAAGAATGGAAATATTTCATGTGACTTATCTCCCTGCTGTGGCTCAGACACGATCACACAGAGGAAAACGCCTGTTTCTGATAAATCTCCAAAGGCCACTTTCTCTCTCTCCCTCAATAATTAACTCTGACTTTCTTTGATGTTTTGTCACCACGACATCGACGGCTCACTAATTCATGCCGTTTGGTCGGCGCCAGCTCTCCCACAGGTGATGGTGGCAAAGTCGCTAACTCGCCGCCGACGCCGGTGGGTGATGGTAGCCGGTTACCATGGGAACGACGCGGCTGTCAGGCGGCCCACTTTTTCCCAAATATGTCACGACAAATCGAGGCCGACGAGAAGTTTTCAATAATTAAACTCTGCAGAGTTAAAGGATGACAGAATGTCAGGATTCAAACCTGCAACCTCCAGGGTGTGCGTGCGTGCTTGCATGCGCACACATGTGCGCAAACCCATGCATGTTTGCATGTGTACATATATTTATGTGTGTGCATGTTTGTGTATGTATGTTTCTGTGTGTTTGCATGTTTATGTGTTTGCGTTTGTGTGCGTGCACCTGTGTATGTCTTTGTTCGTGTGTGTGCGCGCAAACGTTTTTGTTCATGTCTTTCTGCGTTGTCTGCCTGTGTGTGTGTTTTCTGTGTGTGTTTGTGACTTCGCCTTCAGTGTTATCTGCAGTGATGAATGACTTCAATGCAATTTTTTCATGGCATCATGGGAAATAACTCCGTGGATACACGTGTGTGAGTGTGTGTGTGTGGGTGTGTGTGTGTGTGTGTGTATGGGTGTGTGTGTGTGAGTGTGTCAAAGTCGTAAAAATCAGCTTTATGTTTCACAGTTCAGTAAAACGACAGATGAATACATTAAAGGTGAAGTGTGGGCTGCTCCAGTGATTCCAAGTTGGTGCCTTAGGGGGCAGCAGTGAGTCACTGTTTGCTATAGTTCATCCTTTTCTGAATGTTTCTCTGAGTTGGATCATTCTGGTTGAACCTCGACGTCACGCACGTGGAAGAATCTGATGGGATCCTCATTAACGTATTTCGTCATAGTTGATGTATATTAATAGAAATACACCAAACGTCACAAACGGCGTTTCCTCGTTGCCATGGAAACGCTCTGAGACACAGCTTTTTAAAGCCTCAGATTGACTTGTTAACTGCAGCGTGCGCCACCTGTAGCTGCTTCCCATCCCCTCCCTGATATGACACACACCTGATGCAAGTTGCTGGATGATGTTGCCATTTGTAGTGTTTTTTTTATTTTCTTGTGATTCCTCTAATTTGTAGAGTTTTCTTTCAGAGCCTGTGAAAAGTTAAATTTCCTCGTTTGGAGCGAGAAACAAGCAGCACATTTTCCTGCTAAAAGAATGATGTGTTTAACAGGTTTGTACCATCGAGGTGTGTTTAGAAAGATTCCTCCCTCCCTGTGGCGGGCGGGCTGAGCCGACTGTATTGTATTTGGCTCGACATAAATAAAAGTGTGATTTGTGGCTGGCGGCGGCCCCCCGCCGTGCCTCAGACTGCGAACAGCTGCCGGCAGCTGTAGACGGCGACGCAATTATCCGCACGGCAATGATACCTTTCTAAAGCGATAACTAGGAACTGTTAAACTGACTGGAATCTTTTTTTCTACTTGTTTTTTTTTTTCTTTTTTTCTTTTTTAAAATGTGATGTGAGATTCCAGAGTGCAGATGAATGAGAAATGGCTTCCCTGCTCTTAAGGAAAATGACAGAGTTTCTCATCTTCCATAATTACAGTTTCACAGCTGAGAACTTGCCCTGAATGTTTAAATATAAGAAGTTCAACTCTTCAACTTTTTTTTTTTTTTTTTTTGCATGCTTGCATATGTATTTTACGGCACAATTCAAACACAAAATCAACAACACAATGTTTTCTTCTTTTTTTTTTTTGTGCTATTTTGCAGTGCTTTCTGAAGTTTGGAGTGTTTTGCACTTCTTGGCCAGGAATTGTTTTTGCATTTTTGTGCCCCGTTCACATGACAAATTTCCAAGTGGCAAAACTTTTGTAGAAGACTTTTGGGTTCACACTGCAATGTTCAGTGAAAAATCTCTGTTTACACTGCAAAGGCCATAAAGCTGAAAATGATGCGGTTAGCATTGCTGGCCATGAGGTGGCCGTCTTCAGGCTCCTAAAACGCCATATGGATGATTGGCCAAAAATGATGGAGTAACATGAAGCGGCGTTGTTGTATGGACAGAGCCTCAAGTTATGAGGATGCGCCTTCCTGGTAATGAGTGCAGAGTAAAAAAAAAAAAAAAAACCTCTGCTGAGGGTTGTAAAGTGTCAGTTAAAGTGCACTTTTATCCGTTCAAAATGGCGTGTTGAGCCAAATCGACGAGACGCTCGTAAGCTTCATTTAGTTTTTCAGTCTCTCTAAACAACCCCATAATATCCCATTACGAATTTCACTACTTCGGTTTTAACAAACTGATATAATCTATTTTTTTTTTCTCCCTTTAAAGTAAAAAGACACATCACTTCTACCCGAGACACGGCCCAATTAGCGCCGTTAGCACAAAGCGCTACATTACACTCCATCAAATATTCCTCCGAGTCCCGAGTCTAAATCTGGTTTAATGTATTTACAGGCCGCTCAGTAATAGAACCCAACGTGCTTTTATTACTTCAGTGTTTCACCTCATTTGGAAATATATAATAATAAGAAAAAAAAAGTCTTTCACGTACTGTAGTGAAGCGGTTGCCATGGCAACGACAGATTATGCTTGTTATCAGAAAATGAATTACACTTTTCTGTCTCTCTGAGTCCTCCATTAAACCCAGTGTGTGTGTGTGTGTATGTGTGTGTTATCTAAAATGGGATTCCTCTGAGCAGACCGGAGACATTTAGAATAATAACAGCCTCCACGCCGCCGCTCCTTCCTTCACTTTCTCTCCGTCCTACGCGTTGTTCCATCTCTCCGCTTGTTCATTTCCTTCTTGACCTCGTCTTCACCGCACGCAGGCTTTCTGAGGCTCTTTCGTATGAATACCAAGCATTCTCGCCCATCTGTGCTCCGAAAACCTGCTTTTCTTTTTTTCTCCTTTCTGACAGCGAGCTGCCAATCTCCAAGCAGCAGAAATTAAAAGTGTCATTTCCGCCATAAATCGATCAGAATATTCGCTTTCTACCAAGTTAACTCCAGCTGGAACTTTTTCCTGCTCATTTGTTTCTCTTGAAAAGCCGCAAACACCAAAAACCCTATAGGTACAAGATAGTAACAGTTAAAAGTTCTGTTTTAATTCAGGTGGGAAGTAGCACCGTTTCAGAAACGTACTCTACAAAAACTGCTTTCTAATGTTTATGTCTCTAGAAAAGTTGAAAACTCTAAAATCCGTGTTCGGAGCAACTAGGACAAAACAAGAAAGTTACCCAAAAAAAAATGTCAATGTTCCATTTACTTGGGAAGTAACATTTTTTCACAAATATACTTTTGAAAAAGTGTGTTTTCTAATGTTTATATCTCTAGAAAAATTGAGAAATCCTTTTGTGGCGCAAAGAGGACGTAACAAGAAAGTGACAAGTGAATGCAAAACTTTTGCTTTTTGGGTGTCGATTCACACAACAACCGTGGCCGGTGCGATTGACAGTGCAGGTTTTTGAAAATGTGTTCTGAGATGGAACGTAAAAAAAAAATAAAATGCTCCAACTGGGGATAACTCAAGATTTTGAAAATATCTCCAAAGGTGGAGCTTTTTGAAAACTTTCTGAGATCGCTCAAGCTCCGTTTATGTGTTGAGGTGTGCAGGATTAATCGGATCCCGGCAAAAAAATCTGGATTGAAGACCTGCGGTGTGGACGGAGCCTGAGATTGGTGTCATACAGTGCGGCTGTGAAACTACGAGATTATTAAAATCTGCAGGAGCCTTAAATACTGCGCAGAACAATCAAACTCTCAAGACATTCATTCAATCAATCATTCTGCTCGTTCTGTAAGTGTTGAAAGTGGAGTCGTTTCCTCTGTGACAGCAGCAAAACAAGGAAACAGAGATAAT
>OMNM01045538.1:14608-27017 GCA_900302745.1 Parablennius parvicornis
ATTCTGTCGGCCTGTTTAGTGCTCTGAGCAAATAGACAGCTCTAGTCCACAAATCCACAATATTCTCTCTCTCTCTCTCTCTCTCTCTCTCTCTCTCTCTCTGATTTCCTGTCACACTGTTGTATCCCGCAGGTCTCTCGTTCTCCTCCCTTCCTCGCTCGACGTGTTCCATCTCTTTTACACTCTAAGTAACACACAGCCAACTCTGCCCGCCTCCGACTTAGACATCCGATTTATTTGATACCCTCAGTCTTTTTTTCTTTTTTTTTAATACAAAGCCGAGCCGTCCCGAACCGGGGCCGTGCATGACACCAACCACTCTCCTGAGCAAGTAGCTTTAATTAAACACGGCTGTCCACATGATTACAGAGTGCAGATAGACAATGACGCAGAGCCGCAGTGACGGACTAAGTGTGGATGAGGGAGTCGTGGACAAATAAGGAAAAAGACATTTTGATAATGAAGCAGAACAAGATGGTCTATTGGACAGGGGGGGGAAATATCAGTTGGTTGCATACAAAGGGATAGAGGAATTGTCTTTGCTTTATTAACATGTATAATAATAATAAATCATAAGGTTCAGTGGATTTTCTCAATGGTTACTTTTTTGTGACGGTCTCTGAAATGGCACTTTAATCACACCCAGGTAGTATTCTGTAAATTACAGCCATCCAATATAACCCCCACAAGATTTTAGCATTTGCGTTAATGTTCTAATCAGAAGATATTGTTCCTGTCTCTTATAACCTGCCAGATTTTAGCTTAGAAGAGGACGGACAGGGCGTGTCAACTGAGTCAAACGTTTACTGTTGATAGAAATAAAGAAGTTATATTGCGGAAATATAGAAAAACATTTTTGAGAATCATTTTTTATGATCGTTTTGCTCAGCACAATGTGTGCCATGTGGGTAGAGAAAGTATAGCGTAATTGCCACACTAAAATTGTAACTGAGCAATTCAGTTAATGCCTTTCTGAACTACCGAAAATTAGACAATATTCTACTGAAATCAGTTTGCACACCGAGAAAACGTCATCGTAAATCCTGCAGGTTTTGCGCAGCGTTTGTGCATGCACGAGTTTCTCAGTGTATTCATTAAGTTACATTGATGATTAATTTAAATGAAGTGATATGAAAATTGTATTTGTCTGTAATTCATCTAATCATATTCTACCTTTGAATTTGTTCACTGGACCAAACCATTGAAGTCTGTAACTGAGGCACATATGCAGTTATTTTGATCAAATAATTCAAGCATGGAGGAAAAAGGCAGTGATAAACTGCAAATGTAGGATGGGTTTGATGTTGCCTGACTGAAATGATTGAACTACAGTGTATAATAATATGTGTATGTAGTTTCCTCAATAATGGTCTGCACAGCACAGCATTATCATGTGGCCTTCGTATGAGTGAGGTGCTTTCAAGTTTTCCTACCACATTCATTTGAATTGAATTGGTGTCATCGAGGATCATCTCCTGACCCCTAAGTTTGATGTAGAGATGTAGAAGATAGATGGCGAGATACATAATTCTTCCGTTGGGGTTACAGGTTTGTATAATTTGCTCAGTCATTCTGGCATCTGCTTAAACGTTTGATTTGACACTGACCTCTTGAAGCCATAAGAACTTCTGAATATTCATTGTGAAATGTAAAGTCTCCAAGAAACTGTCACGCTACGTTTCACAGACAGGTTAGAGAAAAATAAATGAAAAGAACTGCTTTTCTTTTACTTAAATATATTCTTTATAGCTTAGAAATGCTGGGTTTTTTTTTTTACTTATTGTTGGTATTCCTGAAGCTACTAATACATCCAAAATAAAAATTATTCTGTGTAAACCATTTAAGCTATAACAATGGTTTTGCTGTCCAGTAAACGTTCAGATTCTTGCATATTTTAATGGTATTGAAATCACTAATATATACACAGTTTATGTGAAACATAAGAAAACTCACGGAAAGTGCATTTCCATCCAGATCTTGTCCGTATGCTTATTTCATACAAACTATTTCCAAGATATGGGCTCATATAGGTGTGTGTATGTGTGTGAGAGAGAGAGAAGAGAAAGAGGGTGCAAAGGTGATAGATTGTGCCATTATCCACAAACAGCTTTCTGCACCTAAATTTGTCATATTCGCAACCTTGGCTCTTGAAACAAATTGTACATTTAACTTGCCATGCCACTAAAAACTTTTACCTCCAATGTCTTCTTTCAAAAAAAAAAAAAAGTGGTTCGTACAGTCCTGTTATATCCAGCAATGGTTGGAACCTCCGGAGTTGATCTGACTTTAAGAGTAAATACATTTTGCACTGATTTCAGGATTGATGACCCAAGAAGAAGAAAATCTTCCTTCGTTCACATCTTTAATGTGGCTGAGAAAGAAACATAAATATATTGGGGTTTTTTTTAAAAAGAAAGAAAAAGGGGAAAGATATCTTGAAACAAACATACTGCATTCGATTGGAGAAGGATCCATGTGACCCGCGACTTCAGACAATTTCAGGCCATAAACATGCAGATTTCTTTCTAAAGGGCTAATCGGGGTTACTGCTGCAGGGATGTGATC
Source organism: Parablennius parvicornis (assembly GCA_900302745.1). Taxonomy (NCBI): domain Eukaryota; kingdom Metazoa; phylum Chordata; class Actinopteri; order Blenniiformes; family Blenniidae; genus Parablennius; species Parablennius parvicornis. Next base: position 17,174 of record OMNM01045538.1, read on the forward strand.
ATGCTGAAGGAGGACGACAGCAGATAAGAATTACCCAAGGACAGATGTTTTTGAAAGACACTATTTAAAGATATTGATTTTACTGCCCATTTGAATGACTAGATGACCTTGTATTCTTGCTGTTAACACAACTTCTTCTCTGTGATGTAAATTAAAATTAAAATTCTGTGATAGTACAATTAAAAAAAATAAATAAATCATTGACATTGCTGGAATGCTAACTCTGATCACCCAACAACTTAAACATTACATATTAAACAGAAGCTTTCCTTTAAATCACCCCTTCCCCCTCACTTTATCTTATTCCTTGACCTTTCATCTCCTCCGTTTCTCATTCTTCGCCCTTCTTCGGTGGATATCTCCATCAACTTGATGTTACAATCACGTAGCTGGAAGGAGAAGGGTAGTTTCATTGTAATAAATAGAAGCATAGGGCACTTTGTGGGAGCATTTGTACTGAATGCCTTGCAGTTGCAGGGCAAAAGCCATAATTCTAGCATGGTTGTCTCCTGTGGAAAATAGAACTCAAACCTTTCAGAGCCACATTATTTCCATACATTTGTCACAGAAAGTGGAGAAGGCAGTGCTGGACTGCAAGGCCTCATATAATGTGTATTTCTGTTGGGGTTTTTCTTGCAGTAAATAAAAACATCAAATTGTACAGGAGGAGAAAGATGTCCAAGGAGATTATATGAAATCCTACCCAATTAATAAATATTATTATAATGAAAATAAAGGATAAAAAAAAAAAAAGGAACACCAACAAAGGAGTAAATGTAAGATCTAAACCACACAATAGATCAACACAAGTATTAGTGAGATACCGTTTAGAAAGGAGATGATTAGATCATTTAGCCTTAAAGAGGGTCAAAGAGCAAAGCAATTTAAATGATTAGTCCACAGAGTTCGGGCCATGAAATTTAATAGAAAGTTGATGTTTGGCAGTACGACAATGTGGAAACGGCAAAGTCTTTCAGGTTCATTGTTGGGTTGTTTAAATATCTTGTTTACTATCAATGAATCAACACACAAATATGCATGTTTGTAGACTATTAACAGACAAACTGGTAAAAGTTTAAACTTTCTAAACCGAGGTGCAGTTAAGTACAGTATTTAATTTTTATTCAAGTGGGTAAAAACATTGTAAGGTATTTCAGATGCTTCTATTATGTTTGCAATAAAAGAAACCAGGTATTAAATGTTGGAATTAAGATATCTCCTATTGGCAGCAGTGCAGCTTCTTGTGTAAACAGTGAACATCTATGAAGTGAGAGGAGCAAAGGCTGCAGGAAGATGTATTGTTTTTGCCATGTTTTTGTTTGTCATGTGGGATTTCGCCATTTTGCCAAACCGGACCCTCGAGCGTGGAGTTACATGTTTTCTCTGATATCTTAACCAATTGCTTTTCAAGCTTGACCTGATAGTAAAGTATCTGTACAGGATGGATACAGTGTTTCTGTATTATTGATTAATGATGTCTGTGGATATAATCAGCAAATTTACTCTAATCCTCTCTGTAATAATAACAGCATTTCCCCACGTCCTGTCTGAGCCACAAGACAAATGATTTGGAAATGGGTATAAAGGAACATCTTTTTTGGTAAATATCATTGCTGTGCTTATTTCTTTTATATATTTTCCTGAATGTTTACATTACATATCTGAGCTGTCACACAGTCATAGTTAGTGTGTGGTCATCCACAGTGTGTAGATCAGCAAAGCGCATTGTTCTCCTCTGCTGTCTGTCATGTTTCACTTTCTAAAAGCTTTGCACCAAAGTGCCACTTGCCAACAGTTTTCCTTGTCTTCCGGCTAAAATGGCAAGGATGGTCAAGGACACACTCAAATGCCCTTTGGACCATGTGCTTTGAATCAGAAAAGCAAAGCAGTTTGTCTTCATGCAGAATTGTTAAGACGATGGGAAGAAGCTTGTTAAGGCACCTTGTCGGAATTCCAAATAGGGGGAACAATGTAAAAGTAACAATTCCTTGAATGAGCTATTATCTAGCCATTTCAACCTTCCTGCCTGTTATTTAGAAGATCCGAGGAGCTCCGTGCACTTTGGTTGTCAATTCTTTGTTCCAGTGTTTGACTTCAGTCTGTTTCTCCTCCTCTGTGCTTTTCCTCGTCTGTTGTTATTGTCTCGTCTGCTCTTTCCTTCTTGTACATTGTTCCGCTGGATGGCATCTTTGAAATGTCAACTTTTTCCCCTCTTCAGACAATAAATCAATAAAACAGAAAGTTTGGCACACGGACATATTGGTGCTTCATTTTCCTTTCAATCTTATCTCTCCTACAAAAATATTTGTCTTCCTTTGATTGCATCTGGTCCCCCTCCCTCCCTGCTATTTTTATCATGATCTTTCTTCCTGCCTATTCTCGCTTTCCCTTGTCATTTCTCTGTCCTTTATTTGTCTTCCTGCTGTGCTAATGAAAGAATGACTGATGTAGACGTAAGCTTGGAGATGGTGATTGCCATTATTTTCCACAGGCTTTGCCTTCACCTCAACTGCAAAATTACCAGCGAAGCTTTTAGCCCATTTTAGCATTAGCACATTCACTCATGTTGCATCCAAGCACACACACACACACACACACACACACACACACACACACACACACACACACACAGCCATCCCACCCTGCTGTTGCCACTGACAGAGTGATGTTTGCTGGTGTCCCAGGGAGTGGGAGTCAGAACAATACTCTGTAATTGAATCCCTGTTGCCGCCGTGCACCTCACTCCCTCGTTTTCATTGTGGCTCCAATCTCCCGCAGGGAATCGCCCACTTCAAGTGTGATTCGTTTTTTTTAGTTTGTGTCTAAATGTCCTTTTATTTATCTCTACACCTGGCCCTGCCTCTTTTTAGACTATCTCTTCTCTATTTGTTCAACATTCTTAACGTCTCTTAACATCTCTGTAGCATATCTTCAATCAGCAAACATAAAGACGTCACTTACTAATTTCTTAACATCTTTGTGGCTATACTGATTCTGCTGTAAATGTGCATCTAAAGTGGTAGACATAGTAATTTCTTCATGCGGTGTTTGCCACTTTAGTGCATGTTTCTTCTGAGCGGAGTGACACCTCAACCAGTCGGTCTCCTCCGTGCTTCATCGCTCTTCATTGTTTTCTTGTTCGTTTGACTGACACGTCGTCCTCAAAAGATGTTTGCATCGCCAAGGCACTCTAGATTGGACACGCTTGCGCGATCCCAGCCCGGGCTGCGTTTGAAGAAAGACAGACAGTTTGGTTCTGGTTTATTTATAGTCTCCCATACTTGTTCACACTCTGCAGACTATGTTTTGATTAGACGTCTCACAGAGGGAAATTGAGCTCTCAATAGCCGCACATTATCTTCAATATTGGCTTTGGTGTTTTAAAGTTGGTGAGGTGTGTCAAATCAGGATGAGTTTCAGCATTTCATCAAAGTTTTGGGATATAAATAAAAAGCCTATAATGTAAAGACCATGGCGAGCGACATAGCGACCATTTTTACTTTGCAATTAGTAACTATAGTGTATATATATATTGCAGAAAAAACACAAGCAGGGGCTAAATGGTGCCATCGTTCATCAGCGTCATATAGTCCTGATAAAACTGTCACTGTCAAAGGATATAAATCCAGTCTCTGAATGCCTGAAGTTACTTGTGGGCTTCATTAAAAGGCAATGTTTGCTCCCATTATCCCAAACTTCTACATAATCATTGTCATGTCAGTATTTCAGGTAGTCCTGTCTACATACATTGTTGAGAGAACTGAAGTCCAAACCTAAATAGAATGTTTTGCAACTAAATATTATCCTAAGGCAAGACTATGGACTTTGGAGATCTAATATTTCTTCTGTGGTCCTCATCAAGTCAAAGTTTAACTTTTCAAAGTCCAGATGGACAAACTATGTTCCTAATACTGTGCGTATTCTGCTTGGTCATAAAGTCTTGGTTTTTTTTTTGCACACTGCAAGTGCGTATGTTCAAATAGATGGTCAACAACAACAACGGCGGCCTCCAGAGTGTCATGACTCCTTGTTGATATTCTACTGGGGCTTGGCAGAATCACCCGTAACTGCAATCCAACTCTGTCTGTCTGTCGATATCACTGTCTCACCATTGTTAATGTTTATGGCATATTGCTTTCTGTATCCATTCATGTTTGTATTCATTACAAAAAAAAAAAAAAACAGCACCCACTGGCGGCCCCACGTGAAAACTAGAATGATTTCAGCCTTTCTGATATCATTTTTAAAAGTGAATGTGAAACTATTCTGAAACAATGACGCAAAAATGATTCATTTTCACTTGAGATGTTACACTGTAAACGGGAGCCCACAGCAGACGTGATTATTTTTGAATAAATTGTAAACATCTGGGATTCCTTTCCCAAGGAATTGTAAATTATTAAAATACTGTTCAATAAATGTTTTGGGAAGGTTTTATTGGGTCTTTTCTTACAGTTCTGTTTTTCCTATAAAGTCATGTCATTTTAGCAAAATGTAAAATAGAAGCAGATAATTTGTGATTCTTGGATTAAAATAATTTCTATAAAACTGATATTAAAATCTATAGTTGGAAATAGCCATCAGAAAGAGATTAACATTGGGGGCAATAGGAACATCTGAGCTTCATCTTTATGAGAACAACGGCAATGTAAAAGAAACTAATCACTTGACAGAAGAAAGCGAGTGAACCAATGAATGAGGGATGTTTCAAGACACACACTGTCAGAAAACCTGTTGTCATATCGCCAAATGACAAATGTGACAAGTAAACACATGCTCATCTCGAGGTATGTGATAAGGTAATCTATTTACTGGTCGGGGCTAGCATCCTGCTATCATCATTCTGTTCTTTCCTACTCTCCCTCTCTCTCACACAGAGACACATTATAGTTTATCTCGTTTTCAAGGATTAATCAGCTTAGGAGTATATGTAGGAGGTGGGAAATTTACCTTAACCCTGCACAGATAAGAAAGTGAATGTTTTTTTCTCGAGTCACTGGGAAAGCAAAAAGGTAATTCATTTATACGTTCAACAGTTTGTGCTAAAGATGATTGAAAAGCGGCGCGATTTGTTCTGTATATACAGTGTGTTTGTATGAAAACAGGTTTAGACAACAGGCTTATACAGAGGGGAAAAAAAGGAGATGGAGGCCAGTGCGGCTGACTTCATGTTTGTAAGAACAGCTTTTAGTGAAAAACATTACTAATGATGCAGTAGTGTGTACACTGCGGTACGCTACGTAGCCACAATAAGCATATTTTTACTTTATGCACGCAAACCAAAGCCTATAAGGTGCTTTTGAAATGTGTGTGTGCTGAAATATTGTGATTTTTTTTTTTTTTTTTTTTTTTTTTTTTTTACTTTTTTTGGGGAATATGTTTAAGAAGGAAGTCATCTTTAATGTAGGGATTTGAAGTAATGTTTATGGCCTGGTTTAAGCAATGGAAACACAACATGTTGTTCTTCCACACTAGCGAGGACAGCTGATTGAGGAGTGACTTCTGGGGGCTCACATGTGGATAAACTTTTAGGTCAAACGAGATCCAAAGAATTTTTCACTTAAGATTTTTCTTTAGCTTAGAGGAGGGTTCAGTGTGCAAAGAAATACGCTGACTCAACAAGTTGGCAGGGAATGATTGTACGTCAATGTCCCTGGAAAGCAAGTGATGTTTCCCCCACCTTCCTCTTGGTGTATCCTAGTTTTTCTCACTTTGCAGGATCAATATGATGATGAAAATGCTGGACCCGCACCAAGGTTTTGCATGTTTCCAAGGATCAATTTGTGGTTTTGGAGCTAAGATGACACATGCATGTAGGGTAAGGTTAAGGAAAACACCATGAAAATACATGTCTGCATGTGTGTGTTTAAGACCAACATTGCAGGCATCTCACTTTGATTGTAAACCTCCAATCCCTCAAGGTTGTTCCATTAACGTCAAGTAATTCTAAGTCTCCTGAAATCTTACTGGCTTTGAGTGCGTGCTAATGAACTCCACAGAGTTAGTCATTTTTATGTCATATTCTATTGTTTATATTCTTGAAATCTAGTGCATTTGGCACTGTGATGGCTTTAGTACACAAAGTACACATAGGCACTTTTTTGTTCACAGATTAAATGTGGGGATGTTTGGGTATGGATGCTGATTGACTTATGTTCCAGTTGTACCATCACCCCAGTGGAAATATGAATCAACACAGCAGGACCTTATTTCAGAAAACAGAAAACAGGCAGGCTGCAGCTTGAGCGTGTGGTAATTCCTTTAAAATCCTTGAAGAAGCACTAAATCTGGTTTCTTCACTCAGTGTGAGTACTTGACTAGGGGAAAAAAAAAAAAAAAACATATACAGGGAAGCTCAAATGCACTGCCAGCCATAAAGCTAAATACAACAGGAGGAAGAATATCATGAATGTAAATAAGTGAATACTGGTAATTCAAGTATATTTTGACCATCATCAAATATGAATTCATCAAAGTCCTAACTGCATTTTGTTGGGCAAGATGTCTCATGTCACTCTGTCTCTTCTCATGTTTTATTGTTTATCAACCCACCAACTTACATCTCATGCTTGTGGGAAATGGCAGTTTTGTTAATACTCGTTACTAAATCAATTGAACAATTATAGTAATTTCTCACAAGTAAAGCTGTTTGGAATCATGGGAGAAACATAAGGTTTGGAGTTGATTGCTGAAGTGACATTTGAACATCACTTTAAGGATGCATCTTGAGCCATTAATCACAGGTTGGCGTATGCCAAGAGGAATAATAATGAAGCAGGCGATCCATGTAAACATCCTAATTGGAGTGGTACCTGCTCTGATAATCTGATTATTATGTGCGTGTTCGCATAGCAATTGTCAAGTTCCACTTCCCCTGATTCGTTTAGCGGCTCCTGCTGTGCATAATTGGACTTTAAAAAACTGGCTTCAAATTAGGTGAGTCTCAAACAGGAACCACCACCGCAGACTATTGAGGCTGAGAAAGACTGAACCCCAAAAGAAATGAACCACAAAACCTTGTAATGTTTTTTCTGGATTTTCTTTATAAATTCTGAACCGAGCTCCAAGAATGTTATACTAAATTCTTGAGCAATGTCATTGTCATGCAAGTATCTAAGATGAGAGACTTGCAGAAGTTTCCTTTGAGTACAATGTCATACAGATAAGACATTGTGGCAATGTCAAATAAAACAATGCTTTGATGCTCTGAAAGAAATGTGCCTGATTATAAAAAAGTGAGCTGAGATCATCAAAAATACTCAAATACAGAAAACCGCTCAGTATAAAAGGCTTATTTGAACATAGATCTTTTTGATTGCCTGTTGTAGAAGCATGATCATGTAAATGTTCACATTTGTGTTGGAGAAAAAGTCCAAACCTAACCCTTAACCACTGCTACAACAAACTGGATACCTCTCTGATAATCACTCAACAGAAAGTTCTATAGGATCCACTTAATTAGCTCGTAGCAATTAAACAAGCCAAGAGTTGCAAAAAGACTTTTTCCAATTGGGAACGGTAAATAATCAGAGTTACCACCTTAAAAAAAATTAAAAAAAATCAAAGAACCTTGCGACAATAGTGCCCACTGCCAATCTTTTGTTGCATTTCAGGTTTCCGTTTACACAACAACGGTGCTTGGAGTCAGTTAAAACTGACAGTTTTGAGAACAACTCCCAAGGTGGAACTTTTTTGAAAATGCTTTGGCCTTGAACCATTAAACTAATAAAATGCTGGTCCAGCCAAAAAGAACAAAAGAAGGGAGCCACCATCGTCCAGCAGAACGGGGGTCTCCCCTCTCCCTTAACATAAACCAGCTATAGAGTGAACAAGGGAAATAAAGCCACTAAAACTGAACTACTGGGCCCCAACAGAAACACAAAGGGGAAGAAAAACAAGCGCAACTCCATGAGGTCACACACAATCAACACCCAGCTCTTGCTGCTGCTGTCAGGTCAAAATGAGCAACAGTCCCCTCCTCCTTTTTAACATGGCCTCTAATCGCTGAGCAGCCACACCTGTTGGGAAGGAGGCACAGAAAGGGATCAGGCTGATCACCAAGCAGGGGCGCATGTAACTCCATCCTCCAAAATTCCAAAAGTAGTAGCAGGAAAACTCACATCCAGAAGAATATCACATCTTGTGTTTGACTGGGTCGGGGCTAAATACCAAGGTATTGCACATATTAGATGTCTTCATACTCCAACATTCCTCAATTTGATCTGATTGTCACCATGAAGCTCCACAGAAAGCCTCAAATTCATTACTTTCACATGTGCTGAAGTGTGAGAATGATTTAAATTTGCTGGACAGAAGCACGCTGGGACTAGACAACACTGGTTTGCTTAATAACCTATAAGGAACTTTATGAGATTATGTTTTTTGCAACGATGCAATAAATGTTAGACCATTGCAAAATATTTCACGTTGATATGGTGCAACATTAGTGAGGAACATGCATTTGTTGGATGAGCAGGAGCCAAATCTTCTTTTCCAATGGTGAACAGCTTTTATCTGCTGTTGTGTTGTTTGACTGAAGTGTGAACAAAGAAGACATTTTCATGCTGCGGGACAGCATCCTGTTCTTCAACCAACATTTGTCGTGAGGCAGGCCAATGTGGTTGTCCACTCAGGCTTTTCCTACAAGTGTCCAATGGGGTCAAGGTAATGATAGGCCATTCTGAAGTCCCCATTGCAAAATTCCCTAATGTCTTTGTAAATGTATTTTTCTGCAACGTTTTGAGCACACATATGATATCACGTATGATAAGCATGCTTTTCCTAAAACTTGCATCAAATGCACTTCAATTCAAGTGCTATAAAATTCAATTTGTTCAGTGGTTAGGGCCATACCAAGCTTTACAATTCAACTGATGGGCAGCAAAACTTGTTTTAATGCGCGTGATCCACCTTTAAAAGTCTATAAAGTGTCTCGTTGAACCTTGTAGAGAACCGAACTACCGGTCACCCTGCGCGTCCCTCTCTTCACGCCGGGCTAATTGAGTTTAAAGGCTGTTTTACACAGAAAGCGGTGCCATTTTGGCGACCCTTCATTACGACGGATTAGCTTCTTCACACTGATCTGAGACCACAGAAAGGCACAATAGCACCTTCATGATTTTAAATAGCGTTTCTGATTTCTCTGGAAACATGAGGCACAGAGGCATCGGCGTCCGATCCCACCATCCTGGCTTTTTCGTTTGAGACAGAAATTGATTTGGCTCCGTTACTTCCTCCACTGTTGGCTTTAATGGTGCAACAACGAATCCTGTCCCGGCCATGTTTATTGCTTTTGTACAAAACTACAAGAGGAATAATGGTGCAGCTTTTCTCTTGGAAATAAACTGAACAATTAAATTTTTGGAACTGATTGAACATCGCTTTTTCTAGGAAAACGAGATAAGAGGGTGGGAAACTCAGAAAAGTCCTATTAGTAATGGAGAATGACATATATTTAATGCGGTGCATTAATATATGAACACTGTACTGATTAACTCTACCATAGATCATATTTATTCATCATTAAATCCAGAGTTCTATACAACATCATACAACAGGACAGCGGATTGCAGAAGCAATAATGCTTGGCCATTATGAGTCATATTTTCAGTTTCATGTTTGTAATTACGATGGATATTGGATCCTACAGGCTATTATAGCGCAAAGTCCTAATTTCCTATTTTTCTGGCATAATTATTTTGCCAGATGTTGCAGATACGAGTCAAGACCTTTTCTAGTTTAATTATCAAGATGCCGCAGCAGATATGTTTGTAATTAAGACATGAAAATGTCTTCGGTCCGCATCTGAAGTCTTACATGAGAGGAATGAGTGAAGGAAGGGAGG
>OMNM01045545.1:0-18030 GCA_900302745.1 Parablennius parvicornis
TAGATCAGTTCAGACTCCCAGATGGGATATTAATGTACGAACCATGATCCCATTACCTCGAAACCTTAGAAGACTGAATGAAATACTATTTGCTCCAATACTTTTAAAGCATGGCATAAACTGTGTCGGAGTTGTCATATGAATAAAGACCTACCTGGTACAATACTATCATTTCCACTACTGGAGTTATTGGAGGAACATTTATGCAGGAAAAGAAACTCTATGTTTTGATAAATAAAGGTGAATGTTGATTCACACATGATGAAGGATGTGACGCCTATGAAACGTTCTGTATTAATTAGTCTTATGATCTTCCAGAGGGATACTGTGCTTCTGAAGCCTGTCACGTCAAGTGTTTGATGTGTTTAGCACTCAAACGTCACTTTGTTCAGGCTACATCCAAGCTTCAGGGGAGCTGTGTGTAAACAGCAATCAATCATGTTGGAAAATTGACTTGGCCAACCTCACAGATGTCTTTGGTCTTCTTGTTTGCTGAAACTCAGCGCTTTGACATTTGTCATTTTGTATCTTTATGTGAATGACTGATCTGGCTTCAGAAAGTTTACCAATGGGTCTCTGCTGTTGTCAGGGTAATTGTTGATTTTCCCGAAAGATGGGAAGGCGTTATAAGATGTGATCAAAGTCTTCACCAGTGAACTCCTTCAAGGTGGCCGCCTGCTCAGACCAACTTGCCAAATAAGTCCGTCACATGCAAAACATTGATCGGGTGTGGAGTCTATTCCAGGGCACCTCAAAAGACGGTGCTTTCTCTCAATAAAACCTCACTGTCTTCTCATTTGTAACTTTGTGCACTGAAGTTGGATGAGGTTTCTCTGGAGAGTCGACATGGCATATTTCCCTCTGGTAATCATAATCCTAACACTGCTTCTCCCAAGTTTACATGCTTCATTTGCCTGTGTTTATTTGACCGCCCGTGTGGCTCCTCGGTTTTTGTAATAACGCAGCCATAAATCTAACCAATACAAGTTTGACCTTTTCATTTATTGTCATGTTTTAAAGTCACAGCTAACTTTGCTTACGTGAATGAATTAGGAATAAAAAGGCAAATGTAAACTTCTAAATGTAACCACATGCAAATCACCTGTAGTTGTTCCCCATGTCGTTCAGTCAACTCTCAGGAAAGGTTTGGTAAACCGTCGTGCTCTGCTGTTCTGCACAGGCCCTGAAAAGGTCGTCAGCTCTCACTGAAGGGATGAGATGCCTCAGGCTGCCGACAGCAGACACCAAAAGAAGGAAGTCTTCTACATTATGCTTCTCTGACCTCAGCTAACCTGCTCCGATCTGACACTTTTTCAAGGCGGTTACCTCTCCACGTCCCCTCAGAGTCAGAAGTCCCAGGTGGTTAAAAAGAGACTGTGATAAAAGAGTCTATATGCTTGTGTTAAAGATAAACTGTCTGAGGGATTCTGTGGGATATTACAACTCTGTCAGTTTAGCTAAGATGTCCTCACATGTTCAAACTCTAAAAAAAAAAAGAAACCTTAATCAGCTTATAGTCACAAGTGATTTAAATTAAGTATTTGTGCAGCTGTACATCTTGAAGGTCACCCAGAAGAGTTTACAATGCAAAATGAGTATAAATGGGTTTTACAGTGTAATGGAGAGAGAAAGGGAGAGGAGAACTCTGACGGTGAACAAGACTAATTTGCTCTCATGGGAGAAGAGACATCTTGTCAAATCACGCACACACACGCACACACTGTAAATGTATCGACACACAGTGGAGAAACACCGTTACCACAGGCATGTGGACTCACGCACATACAGCTACACTCTAACACATAACCTCCATCCCTCACTCCCTCCATCCTTCTGTGTCTGTCACCACTAGGGGATTATGCACCGGGATACCTTACACTGCTTTTGCAAAAAAAAAAAAAAAAAAAAAAGTCGCCTGGAAAAGCTCTGCTCTTAGTAAAAACACAACCATTTATCTGCCTCAGTCTTTCTGTTCCCTTGATGCAGCTCTCACTCTTCCTTTTCCAGCTTTGTTTTGTTTCCCCACACTTTTTCCTCTCCATGAATCTTCGGGAGAGGACGAGAGCCAGAATACCAGGACGTAAACCTGGCCTTCTTGTGTTGTGCTTACCTGCACTCGTCCTTATACAAGATAAAAGACGTTGAAGGCTGGAAGGGAACAGCACAACAGAAAATTACAAACTTATACACGCAGACACAAAGCATTTTTTTTCAACAGCAGATACCTTTGAATTATGACATTTGATTGGTTTTCTTTTGCTCTGCCACAAATTGTCATTACGACTATTTTGCTGTTACCTGCAAGTTAATCTACAGACAGTTCACTTTCTTTCCTCAGATATCACAAAGCTAAACGTAGAAGTCTTGTTGAAGGTATAACAAGTTTTTGTGTGACCATAGGAATAAAGTAAGTTTTATTTGCCATTAAATTGGTGAAGCTCTGCTTGTCGTTAAGAAATGAAGTTAACTGATAACTAATTTCGCAGTTTAAAGCAAATGTGACTGTGTCCTGTGGAGCACAACAGATTCTTTTTCTTTCCAAGTGAGAAACATCTGTATCCTCTGAACTCTTTATTAGAATAGCTGCAAGGTGTTCCTCGCTCAGTGCATCTACGGGACTTGTAATTTCCTTATGTTTGGTTTTGGGTGTTGTGACATTGTCTTCACCTCTCGCTTGCTGAATTCTTCCTATTTGAAAACATTAGAGGAGGATTTGGATATTGCCCGTGTAATCTGTGAAATCTGTCTCAGAGCAGTAAATCAAAGGTGTGTGTGTGTGTGTGTATGTGTGTGTTTGCCTGTGTGTAAGAGAAATCGTATCCGACCCCGAGGTGCCATTTTAGAGGCATAACAGACAAGTCTCTGCGCATATCCTTCTCAGCCCGTTGCACAAATGTAAACATACACAGTGGCATACTTTACACATCTTTTCCAACTTTTACATAACTTCACGTTTTCACAGTACTTACAAGCAGCAGCACTGGAGAAAAGGCCTCTGATAGATAATATTTACATCACTTTCACTCTTCTTTATTTTGTTTTTAAATGTTTTAACTCTAAAAAAATAGTATTTGCTGAAGTTATTAATTTATACTAAGATATCTTTGTGTATTATATGTGAGTAGTCATCACTGCATTAATGGAAGTTATCATTAGAATGCTCTCCGACTCAGGTCTTCTCATCTATTTCACCCACGTACATTACTGCAGACATTACAAATCACCACCACACACACACACACACACACACACACACACACACATACACGGGCACTCTCTCACCGAGGAATGTCAGGTATGCTGTGTGCATGCAGGCCAGAGAAGAAGAAGAGCTCTGTGTGTGATTGAAGCTGTCCTGCTGCTCTGGGCTGTGATATAATGAGCAGATAACAGAACAAGCAGATGAAAGCTTTGAAATGTCTTTATCTCCTCTGCTTGTTCTTAGTTCATCGTGTCTTTGTTCCGGGGTTTCCACTCAGGGTTGTACGGTGAACATTATTGTGTGTGACATGACTTTGAAGTCCAAATCATTCAAGTCATTTTAAAACATGGACAAATATTTCAGTAAAAATTATTCAATAAATGTGATGAAGATGAATATTAAAATAAGCTTTACTCACTCAACTAACTTTAAACCAAGCAGCGTGTTTTTCATAGATCCTACAAGTAATACTTCTACACATTTAATAGAGCAACTTTTTTTAATGTTGACCTCTGAGACGTTGCGTCATTACTTTGAAGTACCTAAAGCCTCAAATCAAGTACAGTTTTTTCCCCCCTTTCACAAGGTCTCCTAAGGAAACATTTGACCTCTCGATCATAACCCAGACTGAAGCAGTCTTAAAAAGGAGCGGAGGCCTGTCATGGAAATCCAGCTATACATCATTTAGAAACTCCAGATTCCACAGGAATACAAACATTCACTGAAGCTTATGCTTTTGAGGGAAGCAACCTGTTTATGTGCTCTTGACTGTTTTACTTGTTGTCGTTTGCCTCAACTTAAATCCATCTTGGTCATCATCTCTCCGTCGTCTCTGTCCCTCTTTGTGTGGCTGATGATTTTCTTGCTTTTCCTCAGTCCTCACAGGCTGGCAGGGCGGAGATCCGGTGATGATTAACCTTTAATGAATTGAGCTTAATTTCTGTGTTCAAATGCTCTGAGGGCTTGTGTATTCTTCCTCCTTGCTGCCAGATGCTTGTTGACCATAACCAGCTGCAGACAAAAAGACCTCATTTCCGCATCAGCTTTTGTCCAATTGAAACGATGTTGCAAGTGGCCCACGCTTGAACCCGTATCACGATTTAATGGGTCTTTACCGTATGTGTCAATGCATGGTTTTTTTTTTTTCCTTCAAGGTACTTTAAGGTGCTGGCAGCCGGTAATAATTGTGGCAACATGGTGTTTTGGCATTCATCAAGCATGTGGGGTCAGTTACTCTTTGTACAGTTAACAGCGACTCAATAAAAGTTTGTTATTGGATTTCCCACCATATGTTTTTTGTTCTTTATGAACATACTGGTTTAGGTCTCACTGACACTACTCTGTATTCGAGGTGTTTTTGATAATACAACAAACACACACACACACACACAATGCAGCTAAAGATCAGGACTATGTAGTGTGACTAAGTACACCTTATGAATGTAAAGTAGGCCAAAGGCTAAATTTGTGACGATAGCGACGGAGCAAGAGAGAGAATACTCAGGAAGGATTATTAAAGTGACTTTGAAGCATGTGTTTGGATCTGTCCTAATGTGGCCTCGTGTTTTTATTGGGAAAACCTTGGCCTACGTAGGCGTTCTCTAGCTTTTATCCTATAAAAGTAATTCTCTCCAAAAAGAGCAACGGTTCCCCGCAGAAAGTAGAGGCCAGAAACCAAGTGTTCTCTCCCTTCCTCTCTCTGTTTTCACTCTATTCATTTTCGTCATTCTTGTTTTTCTTTTCTATTGTATCTACTCATCTCACACTCCTTCACATCTGCACAGTCTTTCAGTTATACAACTTGTCAAAAGTCAGATCACTCAAGCCCAAAGCTTCAACCAAGACTTGGTTCTCCCCTGCTTCTCCTGACACATCACTCATTCATGCTTTGGTAAGATAAAGAGTGGCAGTGGGAGGAAATGACAAGAGGAGGGTGTCCTGTGGTGCGGTCAGCCAAAGTAAATAACTTAAATCATGTGTGTTTGGGTTTGGCCCTTGACCTATATTGCTCGATTACCTCAGTCCTCCACCTGTTCTGTTATCTCCTTGCTCCTACAGAACAAAAACGTCTTGCGTGCACAAGCTCAAAAAGAACATTTCATTCTGTACTAGTTTTCTGGAAGCGTTTCTTATATTTTTTTCATAATATAATTTCTTCCTTGACACATGCAAAAGAGATTACACGCTGTTTAGTGTAAGAAATGCTCGTCTTAAGGTCGAAGCAGATGAAGCTCTCAGGACTGCTTCTTCAGCAAAATGTGTGATTCTTGGATCTGGACAGCGTCACTCCTAATTTTGCAGACAAACTCCAGAAGTAGGATCACATGAGCATTCATTCATCCTAATGGATATATATCCCCTGTCAGAAATTGGCAGAGGGATGCGGATGAGTAAAACACACCCTTTCCAAACATGATCTACTGTACATCAGGTTGTGTTTATGTGCGTGTTAACTGATCCCGAATCTGGGTGTAATTTGCCAGGAGCTGTAGGTCCAGGAGCAGTCCCCAGAATGATGATAAATGCAGCATGGCACAAAAATCTCCACAAACAACACACCAACACACAACTGTCTGCCTCTGTCTGTGTGACACAGACCTCGGTATGTGATCACATAGACTTGTGGTACTTCAAGCATCATTACAGTTGCTTTTGTTCTTTCTTCAGAATAGTCAGAGGTGACTGGTGGTTTTAATGACATTCACTCAGCTATGATTTGACCTTTATCATTGAGTAAAACTGGATTGAGTGAGGGTGGTGTGTTGCCTGTGGAGCAGAGTGGCTCCCTGGTAATTGACTTCCAGGCACACCGACACCACCTTCTCTGTCCGTGCCCGTCTGTCCGAGGTTGACCTATTAGGAGTGACCTTTTGGCAGGCTGTATGCATGGATGCAGTTGGCTGTTTTATTAGAAGGTATCAATGTCGCAGTCTCATGCAAACAGCCTTGCAAGCAGCTATCGAGTGTCCAGCTTCATGAAGACTTTGGAGCTAGCTGTAAGCGTTCTCATTCAGTCCGCTCCAGCTTGCCTTTATTATGAAGGGCTGTTACCACACTGCATTCAATAGGCCCTTTGTCTTGTGTGACTTTCTTTGAGTAAGCATTAGTATGTTTGATAGAATGATACATAATCCTTTGAACTCTACAAAAATGAGTGAATGTCCTCACTGGTTGAGCTGTCTCCATCATATATGATCTAGATTTGATTTAACATTGATTTGTTTGAAAATGAAGATAGTGTAGCATGTGGAATAGCCTACTAAGTACTAAGTTAATCAACTCTCCAAAGTTTTCTTCTGATTTCTATGCTCTGCAGCAGCACTATTCTTCATAGACATCACAATGTAAATACATTTCATTCTGTCTTTAAAGGTTTGCTAGATACTTTAAAGCTGTGACTAATACTAAATTCATGGAAAATACTATATATATATATATTTTTAGAAGATGTCCTATCCTGGCCCAGAAGAGTTTCGGCCCAGAATATTTTCCTATATCTCCCTACTCAAATGCATCTTTATATGATGTATGTGTTGTATCAAGGTCTGGAAAAAAGCCAGATATCCATCCGCTCAAAACAATCGCAAGTCTTGTAGCCACATTTTAAGCAGTTGTGCTAAAATCATCCTATCAAACAAATCAATAGTTCAATCATTTCCAGGTAAGGACCTGAAGAAAGTAGAGATGTTGATAATTGTGTTATTTGTATTAGATTAAGCTAGTTTATTTTTGTTTTCTGTTGTTTTAATCTATTAAAAGAGTCAGATTATACAGCTTTTCAACACTTTCACATGGGTCTCGTTGGTCCAAAAACGTATTCAAAGTTTATTCCCCCAAATCCAACTTTTCTTTGATTTTTTGAATATTGGATCAAAGGAGCTGCATTCAGAATCTGCTGCGTCTGTGTGAGCTGGACTGGCCCCTCCCACACATGACCATCTTTAGAAGAGGAGGAAGTACCTCCTCTTCCGGTTCCATGTGTGGAACTGCTTAACTGTGGGAGGGTCAAAGGAAGGATCTACCTTGATAGGGATTGGCTAAACCGTTTCATTTCTGATTCACTTATTGGAGCACACACTTTTAAAAAGATGAAACAATCTAGGCAGAGAGAGGACAGATTTTCTTCTATTCTGGAGCATCTTTTCAGGTATGGGTATGCATAATACTGTTGGAAAACAATTAGACAGTGAATTTTACATAATATGTGCCGTTGAATGAAAATTATTATCACCATTGTTCTTATGAGCTCTATCTTGCATTAGGTTCTCAGCCTTCTGAAATTTTCATTCCGTTTATTGAAACTTGGTTTAGACATTATTGCCGATTGGATTGGTAGTCCAGTGAACGCCGTTATCAGGAGCAAAGATTACTTAAGGTGTCTGGGGCCTGTATTATGTGTCGGACTGTAGTGCTTGACATGCTCGTTCTTTTAACTCAAGAGGCAGGAAAAAAACACTCACACGTCTCTTCCCAATGTGCTTTGGCTAAATTCACTGCGCTGAAATCACTTCTCTGTGTCTGAGGTTAGATTTACTGGTTCTGTTCAACAGTTTCTTCGTGGCTTCTTGCTTTTGTTAATTCACCAGAAAATCTGACTCCTGCTAAAGAAATCATTTGGGACAACAACTTTTATGAGTATAACAAACGGCTGTCTACCACTTCTTGAATGAAGACTTGGGAATGCAACATTTGATTAAAAAAGAATCTCAGGCCGTTACATTTCCAGTTTGGCTTAATAACGAAGATATCGTGACAATTTCTACACTGCAGCTTAATATTCAGCTATGTTATGGAGGCATGGTTGATGGACAGTGACGCAGACTCTAAATAAGTGATTGTCCTGTTGGAGTAAGCCGATAGGCCAGCGTCTTGGAATCTGATGAGCCATTAGCCAGACATTAGCTTTAACCTAATTAGATAGGAGAGTCTCACAAAAAAATCCATTCAGTGTCAGTGTCCTGTCCTGCTCTCTCCAGACTGTGTGAATGTGCTGGTAAAGAAGGCCTATTGTTTTCTTTCATTACGAAACACACTTGCCCTCCCACATGTGAAACACCATATTGTTTTTGTACGTTCCTCTTGTGGCTAGAATAAACAGAAAGGCCTGATCAGCAATTAATAACAAGATGCTTTGCCAAGAAAAAGTTAGAAAAAGAGATGAACTGAGCGTGAGTGTGTGATTATATATTTTTTTATTTTTGTACATTTCAGTGTGTGCATATTACCAGACACTGGTACTTGAGAACAGTTACTAGCTGCTTCTTTATAAGGTATTAGAGAAACTCTTCTCAAAAAGGTTAGGTTAGTTTGAATTTATGGGTTTTGAGTGTGGATTTGTGGTTGTTATGTGACAAAAGTTCACGGGGTATGAAAACCTTTGCAAGCTGCTGCTGTGTAGTCAGATGTTATTTTATAATACAGTGATTCCAACACTGACTCTGTGTCTTTGATTATATGAGTGTAAATGTAACTACGTTAAGTTTCTCATCATGGTGGGAGGTGTTATGACTGCGATGAAGGTTCTCCCTAAGAAAAACAACATAGGAGGGGGAGGAAATGAAGGCAGAACACAAGAGTTCCACAAATCCATTCAAACCTGAACATTGAACATCATGCGAGTCTTAGGCCACACAACAGATTTAATCCAGACCACTTCAGAGGCGGCTTTGTGGGTCATATCATAAGAGAGAATGGCATTTCGAGAATAAACCACTTGTAGCTTTTCTGGACAGGAAGCCACTGTACAGACCTCAAATGAGCACTGTTGCGCAAGATTTTT
Source organism: Parablennius parvicornis (assembly GCA_900302745.1). NCBI lineage: Eukaryota > Metazoa > Chordata > Actinopteri > Blenniiformes > Blenniidae > Parablennius > Parablennius parvicornis. Next base: position 8,982 of record OMNM01045545.1, read on the forward strand.
TTTTTCAATATTTCTGAGGACAAAAGCAAATGACAGGAGGTGTACTGGATGACAGACTAATGGTAGAAATTATGCAATATTGGATTACCTTGTTTTATTTACACCGATCTACTATTAAATAAAGTTGAGCTGTAATCTAAACTGTCAGTCTCAAAGGAAGAGTTCAAATAAATAGCAGAGTCCAAAGGCAATGGTTATTATCTAGATTCTAAAATCCATATTTGGAGGAAAAATAAAACAATGAGATGGTAATAGATTAAAGAAGGAGCAGATGAGACAGTCCTTCACCTCACAACACATTCAAAGCAGCAGCAGGGAGCAGTTTGTAACAAAGCTTGTCTGGTTGACCCGTCTGATCATCTCATTGGTCAACAAAAGGACACTGGAAATGTCTGGATGGTGCCAAATGGTATTTCAAAACAATAGGCAACATTGACAAGATGTGTGGACCGTTAGTTTCTGTTTGGCTTCAATATACACAAGTCAAATAAAACAGCTCTATTTTCATGACCAATGTTCTTGGTGTCTGTTGCCATCCAGGTTGTTTCCCTGTGGTGCTCACAGTGAGGCTCAGTGCAAAAACAGCACATTAATGTAACGGAGATCCAAAGTTAGCTCATGTTAAAGACGTAATTATCTTATTAATCATGTCTGACCTGTCCCAGCGCTCACTGACAAAGAAATGTGGATCTACGTGGATCTTGGACGAGAGCCTGGTCACAAAGTATCGTGCTGCCAACTCCATAAAAACTCGGTATGAACCTTACTTCAATTGTTAATATTAAGGGAAAAAAGTACTCCGAGAGAGCCAAGGGATTCTCTGCAACAAGGAACTGGGATAATAAAATAAAAATGCGCATGGAAATGTCTGCACACGAGCAGCACGCTCTCCCTGAAAAGCAGACAGACGGTTGAACTTAGCCAAATTAGCCACATGCCAACCAGAACAACGGCCTCGGGGGGGGAGGAGGTTAAGAGAGACAGAACGAGTGAGTGTACAGAGGGCGGAGGTAATGTGAACTTTCCAGCTGTTACCATATCAATGTTTGACATCAGTGTCTTGTCTTCCTCCCACCTAAGAGCCCTCAGATTGACACAAACCACCAACAGACACACACACACACAGGTTTATTAGCTTCCAATTGCTTCGAGGCTTCTTCCTTAAATTATCTCCTGCACATGAAAAGGTAGCTGCCCAAATGCAGTCATGCAAAAATAAAAGCACAAGCAGTGTAAATACCTGTCGATGCTTCTCTGACATTGATCTCAATTTGGAGTTATGAAATTAAGAATTTGTAGGGAGAAAGTTTGCACTCGGTTTTTAAAACCTACTACCATAAACATGCAAGAGAACAATCTGGGACCGACACGCACGCGATGAATTTAAATGCTACACATCAAGGAAGGCCGACAAGGACCTCTGAACTCTAAAATCTCCCTCCTAAAGTACCACACAGCTCGTCTGCTCCCACACACAAACCGCGGTTCCCTGAACACGCCTGCTGCAGCACACACGCAGCTACAAGCATCACTGACCTCACAGATGCCTGCCTGCTGCTAAAGCGTGTCCTGGAGATAACACCGCTTTGTGTGATGATGTACTGTCATCAAAAGGTTGGTGCTTGCAACTCCCAACATAATATTTTAACTGCATGGTCCTTTTGTGTGATTTTTTTTTTTTTTTTTTTTAATCATATTTTTTTACTCAGGAATAAACTTGACCCACTCCTGATGACATCATCGCAGGAGTTTTTTTACACATTGCACTGAGATGTAGGTGCCTCGGGCAGCTCTCCTGCCCCTTTTACTCACCTCCTTCCCGGAGGAGCACAGCAGCTTGTAAAAGTCACTGCAAGTGTGAAAATTAAAGAGATACACGCTGCTTTTATGAGCTTTCTTTACTTATTTCATTTCACGTTTTTGCACCCTGTTCCCTTTTCCCCACCTTCGGCCTTCCTCCAACTCCTGCTGTGATGGTGAAAGTAGTTCACGACACACGCTTTGGTTAGATTAGTCATTACATTTCCCTCTTTTCTTTCTCTTTACTTCCTTCTTTCTTCTACCGTCCCTTCACTGTCTCCTATGGTCTCACCAGATGTGGCTTACAGTTAAGAGACCTCTCTGTCTCACTCCTCTGATCCCATATTCAACGGGCCATTAAAGCGGGATGATTCACTCTGCAGTGCTCAACCTGGACTAACGCTGACCTCGTGACAAGCTCCTCTAAATGATGTGAAAAGCTCCCATCGAAAGAGCTTCACCGAGTTTCACTTTGCCCCGGAGACCGACACAGATACCGACAGCCAACGTGTTGATCAGGTAGAAAGACTTTAGTTATAAATACAGTTACACAGTTGTCGTAGATAGCACACACTGTCAGCCGCCATTCATAAATCACCACAGGAATGACCAGCCGTCCTCAGTTATTCCTGCTTATTATTTGCAGTTATTCCAGGGCACGGCGTTTCTGAAGGCCTGTGGGGATAATGACAATGTTAGTAACATGCATAAACCCTGCAATCGGATCTGGCTCCGCGCTGCCCGCCGTTGCCAGTCTGCTCGTCTGGGCAGACGGATGGAGGGCGATGCCAAATCTGTTACCCAGTGGCTTGAAAGACAGTTCTTTTCCATGAGTTGGGCCACTCAAACAGACGATTATGCTTTTGCTTTTTATAGTAGTTGGGCTGGAGTGACACATTTTCAATCATTGCTACCACTCAGCAGAGGCTTAAGTGTAAAGTAGCCTTGAGAGCAGTGGCATCCAAACTAATATGTGTGCCTCCTCGCATGCCTCCCTGTTGAACCCCAGTGCTTGATGTCACTGAATGCATACTGATGGAATAACTTTATCAAACACTTCCTGTATAAAGATCACCTGCCAAGATATTATTGTTTTAATTGAGCCGTTTATGCTTCTTTCATCAACAATGAAGCAACTGCATCTGGTGAGTAATATCTAAAAGGGCTATTGCTATTAAATCACATAAGTTTTTCTATTTTCACAATCACGTCTTTACCTCAAAACCAAACAAATCATCAAACACCTCCCCCATGGTGGTGGTTTTTACGAAAGGGTCGACCGCTGGCAGCAGGCGACAAGCTCCAGTTTATCTAAAATGCACTTCATATCAGTGATACACAATCACATGCAGTCCTGCTAGCAATTTTAGAGTTATTGATTATAAACCATAGAAGGTTTATACATACGCAGAGATAACATGCAAACTTCACACAAGAAAGCCCCCAAGCCCAGATTCAAGCCATTCATATTTTCACTGTGATGTGGGAGTGCAAATCACATTTGATTTTTTTTATTTTGAATTTGATTCACAAGTGAAATCAAAATCAGTGTACCGTAGTTAAATGAGGGGGAATAAAACCAACACTGGCCCGATGGTGAAGTTACTACTCACTACAAATGTTACATAGAAATGACGGGGACCTTTTGGGTTGGCAGTGGAAGCCAGGCTGTTGTCAGCCTGTAAAAGTTTAGTAGGCCTCATTTTATGACGCTGCACTGAGACCTGGGACTGTCCTTATTGGAAGCAGCAGTCGGAGCTTGTCACTGTCGCACCTCTGTGCATAAGGAGGGGAAAAAAAAAAAGGAAAATAAGAACGAAACTTTTCCAAAACTTTTTAAACAGCTTTACGGTGTTTATGCATGCCTCCAGTAAAAAGAAGTATAGACTGCGCTGAAATAAATGAAAAAAGACAAACCCCCACAAACCATAGAAAAACAAATGTGTATGAATTTTAATATGTCTGCCGGCAACACCAGGAAGTGTCCTGGGCATACTCAGCGTGCAGCGTGGTCGAAATGTCTTTTGAGCGATGTTAACAGCCCACAATGCGCTCCACAGTCCAAGACTCTCCCCGTGTATTTTTATGGTTTAACTACCTGTGTTTGCCCGCCACAAATCTATATTACCTAACATCTTATAGGGACCAAACCATTTTTTAAAGGCCTTCTCACATCTGGCGCAGGCAAAGATACATAAATAGTGAGATCAGTGCTTCGCCTTCAAATGGTCCAGGTCTTCTAACGTTACTGGAGAGTTATGGGCGGGCAAACAATTGGGTGTAGATTACAGCAGCACCATCATTATGTGTAACTGTGGTTTCTACTGCCCATACTGTCGTGCATACAGAGGTTGTGCTGTATTACTTAAACCCAGTCTGGAATTTCTGTCTGAAGTTTTTTGAGGCTTTTTGGACTGAAAGCGATCTTAGTTCTTGCTCCAACAGAATAGTTGTTGGGCTACAATAATGTGCAGGTTTTTCATCATTATTTTATGCTTTCCATACAGAAAATATTAGATTCCTTAGTGACATGAATGGAAAGGTTAACTATCGGATTTCAAGGTTTAGATACAAGAAGAAAAAAACTTCTAGGGAGTGAACCATGGGATTCTCTGAAAGTCACCATCACATAACGTAATATTTGTGCACTTATGTCTTTGGAAAAAAAAACACATATGAATTTAAACTGAATATTAACAATATGGTCATTATGTGCATTTGCATACATCCGAAAAGTTATTCATCGGTCAACTATCCTCCATGTTTTGTAGTATGAGAGTTTTACTCACACATTTTGCTTTTTCTGGGATTTATTTATTTATCTTTTAATGAATTAATTTTTTTTAAATTGAGGATTATTCCCATTATAAGCCACCAATAATGTTTTCTATTTCAGTTGGGGGGCCATTTCATGTAGTGATTTTAATATGGTGCATTGACCATAAAGATATATGTATGTATAACAGCAACAACACTGGTTTCATAGTTAACTACTGTAAACAGGGTTACTTTAGGCTGCCGGAGGTCATCAGGTCAGAGTTCAAGACTGACTGATGGTAAAAAATCCAGTGAGTCCAGAATAGTTATATTTGCATGCCTGAGCACTGACCAGTGGTCTTGTTGGGCCTCTTGGTCTGGATGATGATAATATTCTGTGTTGTTGAGGTTGACATTACCAGAACAGTGTGTTTCCTAAGAGGCTGACAGACAGAAGATTCAAATAAACATAAGGTTGGGAAACATGTGGAACACAATGCGAATTTGGCGGCTGTCTTGAAATCGCCTTATCATACGAAATGGGCACTTCAGATTTACCTTCCACGGTCAGTGAGAGCAGCGAGCTTTGGCTTCCTCGTACTTTTATTGGCACGGAGGCTTCTACTCTGGTTTCAGTCGGCCATTAAAGGCATAGTTAGACTTAGTGCTTCTACAGAAGAGCTGATGTGCAATGGGACTCACACCCGTAATTTGTTATGTCACATGATGGCACTTAATATTCCTCGGTGGTAATAAATTATATATAATTTGTTATTTGTCATCTTTCAACAGCGGATGATTTAGCAGCAAGGCTTTTACTATTTAAACATTTTTTCGAAGGTGTTTAATTGGCAGTCAAAAAAAAAAAAAACCTTTTGTATTCAACATGATTTCCTTCCATCAGTTTGTTTAAGAGTCGAGTTCAACATTTTGTTTTGAGGATTTGGTTCATTTAGCTGGAAAATTGTCTCTCAAGTTGCTGGATTAGTGTTGGAATTGTGTTTTGTTCTGCACAACTAAATGAACAATAGAGTCGTGGGTTTGGCAGCACAGATAACCACCAAGGATGATGGAAAGTAATAGCATGTATACGTATATTCGCAATGGAAAGCCCTTGCTGAATTTTTGAGGTATTTTATGTCTACGTGTGTGCAGGAGATGAAATTCCTGTTTCTTTTTTTTCACGTTCCCCTGCAGAATTCATAACCCACAGCTCCTGCTTTTATGCTGGATTTCTGTCATAAATTATACTTTCACATCTTAAGAACTTCTTTTTTCTTTTTTTCCCCGCCTTCATCTTAAGCTTAGGTGATGATTTGCACGAGTGCCGAGTGAAACTTCCAACATAATGAAGGGATAATAATAAAAAAGAGAGAGAAAAGAAGCTTAGCAGACGTGCAAATAAAAAAAAAAAAAAAAAGTAAAATAAAGCATGAAGGAGTTGGGAGATGTATTTAAGACATTATGGTTATATTTCAACCTACCAGCACAGCTGCCAAGTTTCAACTGCAGTATTTCAAGCTTATTTTGCTCAGCAGCGGTACTTGTTTAAGAATATACATTACACACGCAGCATTTTTAACACTCTGCATGGCGAGCAGCAGTTGTTTCCTGTTGTTTGCACACTCACGCATAAAATCCTTCTCATAGTTTGCCTTGGAGAGTTGATTCAGTGAGTTAAACTGTCAGTTTTAAAAACACATTTCCTGTGTTCAGCTGCACAACGGTCGGATTTACCCTGAATGGAACGACCACAAAACACACACTAAATGAACACGCTTTGTTTTTGGGATATTTTACATCAAATGACTTCATCACTGTCATATTGAAGCAAAACAATCAGGAAGAGAAAACATGGCTGGACTTGGAACTTTTGAGATGACTTGTTGAAAGGTGTTTAATTACCATGAAAAAAAATTTATTCATATGCACAACAACATAACCTGTTTTTAAATATGTGATGATACTGTATATGCTGAGATTTATCTTGATGTTATCCACAACGTTCCTGTTTTGACTCTCTTGGGTTTATTCATTTTATTTTATTTCTTTTTAATTTTCTGCAGTGTTATCTTTGGGAAGAATACAAATGGAACGAAGCCCAACAAGAATAAAAAAGCCAGAGTAAAATGTTGAGCAGAGGAACATGGTCTCATGGGGTCTGCTGGATTTATAGTTGACTGTGTTTAAACTGTGCTTGGGGATTGTTGTCAGATTTAATATTGTGAAAATAATTGTTAATGTCACATGATGGTGAAATTCCATCATTATATTGCTGAAAAGTGTCTGCATTATCCATTTATATTCCTCTATCCATTCATACATCCTTATATCCATCAAACAACCAACGAAGCGAGTGTGATTGATCATAAGTGAAGTGCAATCGACATACAAAGGAGTTAAAAGCAGTTTAATTAAATTCAAATGAACGAGTGCACATATGCAGACAAATATTTGTAGACTCCCAAAGCTCTATAACCATACGTCTACTTACATTCATACTCCATAATTAGAAATATTGTAAAATACTGCAGTGTCATTATTGTGTGATACAGTTAAATACTTTATCCCTTATAAATTGAGTATTTGTAAAAGTAAATGTTGTTACTACTAATATTGAATGATAAGGACAGTGTGAGAATATGTGGTGTCAAGGTAAAGGTAGAGGTTTCATGGCTCTATAATCACATGCACTCACACCACCTTTTTTGTTTTAATATCTCATCTTTTTATCCATATTGTCTGTCCACACAATCCTCTCCTTGTTTGGTCCTGTTTTTGTTGTGTTTTCTTGCTGATTCTCGGTTGTCTCCTTTAGTCTTCCCCCGACTGCTGGAAAGCTTCAAAGGCTGCGAGGGCATCAAAGGCTTTGGCCCAGAGTGGCCTCCTCCTCTCATCCCAGCGCTTCCCTTCTTCTGTCTTTTTTGTCTCTGCTGTTCCAGCTTTGTTGTTCCTCCACTCATGTGCAAGTGATTAGACGACAGGGCCAAAGGAAAACACAAGCCTTGTTTTCCAGGCAGCGGGCACGCTCTGAATTCCAGTGGATTTATGGCGGCAAAAGATCCCTCAGATCCTAACTGGTTGAACGTTACTCTGGAGAGCCTTCCTGTCGTCTGCTAACACCGTCCAGTTCACAACTCCTCCTGTCCTAAACTTGGAATGTTTTCTCTTCCCCCCACTTTATCATTTTGTTTCCACTTTTGTCATTTTCTTCTCCAATTATCATCAACATCATTTCCCTCTTCTTTCTTGTAAACAGACGTTATAACAAAGCTCTATTCAGAGTCTTGAGTGACTGTTGAATTTCTCATTAGGGTGCAGCTGCCCCGTCCCGCTGTCACTCGACTAATGAAAGGTCAGATGGTCACAGACGGTACAGTAACTTCTATTGTACCGCGACGTGTCTTCTGCCAGGTCATCTGTTCTGGAAGTGAACTTGTGTATCAGAGGTCTTCGTATTTAGTAGCTTGTCCTTGTTGTGACTTTGACACACATTGAATTCTCAGTCCATGATGGCGTCTTCATGATTATAGGCAACGTATTTACGCTCACCAACTCAATATGCAGTAAAATACTGTTATTGTTTTCCTCCAGTGACACAAGAACTTTTTGCCATTATAGTAATTGGTTTCTGCTTTTGAATGGAGACTTATTATTGATACATTTTCATTTATATTTCATGAGTATATTGCTGATATTGTATTTTCAAATTCTAAACATATAAGACATGTTTTTGGAGTGTCAAGGTGCTTTATTATGAGAGAATTTAAATTTCGTGGTCCACAAAAATACACTTTCCACAATAGTCACAGTCACAGTCAAAGAGCAAAGGGTGGTTGATAAAGCCTCTATTGGTGGTGTGTTGGATTGAGGCTGTAAAACGTTCTGGGGGTGCCAGAGAGCTTCAAGAAGAAAACCAGGAGATATGGGAATGCCTCATTTTAGATACATTTGTTTGTTTGTTTGTTATTGTTTTTAAATTTTTGAAAATATATCATAATGAAAAACTAATATGTGGAGGGTAAAACTTTGAATACATTTGCAAAAACACACATTACTATTATTGAATTATTTGCAAGTGTAGAGGAGATAATATGAAACCAGGTTTACTGAAAACCACAAGTGTAATAGCAGTTTCTGACAAAATATAAAGATGTACTATCTTTCAAATTAAAAGCCTCTAACTGGTGTAGCATGGGTTTTGTATTCGTATATATCCATTCTATTATAAAAAACATGCTTTCCATTTTTAGAACATTTAATGACAGGATCATATCTCAAGCCAGTACATCAGCAAGGTAATGAGAAAGTGGCTGAACTTCCCAGAAACAACATTTAGCTGTGTGTCGCAAAAATCCAACGTTTTGGACATCATGTGTGGATGAACCCAAACAATTTTCTATTTGTAACTTTGAGAGGTGCTTAAGACCTTTCAGTTGACAGGGGGGAAAATATTTAAATGTTAAAAAAAAAAAAAAAAAAAAAAGGTTTT
>OMNM01045586.1:14685-24765 GCA_900302745.1 Parablennius parvicornis
GAGCAGCAACACTATAGGCTTTGATAATGATGATTCCACTCTTCATAAAGCAGCACAGCCACAGAAACCGTCTGAAACGACAAAGGTGATGCCAGCAATAAAAATCCACCTATTCTTACTTATTTATGCACTTTATGGTCATTAGGAATTGTTTTCCCCATCTACACGATAACAATGCCGGAGTGTTCTCAAACATTGCACCTTGTGAGCCTTTCTCAAAAAGATTTGTTTTCAGTGGCTTCAGGCATCGTTGTCGTGTAAAGGTACCCCCAAAACACAACAAAAGTTCTGCACTTCCACTTGAAATTCTTGTTGTGTAAAAAGGCCCTATGTTATAAAGGTAGATGACTACCTGAGAATGGAGGCTGGAAAATGGAAAGATATTGTCAAGTCCAGGTCCTGGGGGACTGTAGCCGAGCATGGTCAAATGTGCTGCTGCTCCAACACCTGACTGGGAGTGAGTCGTTTTCAGGTTTTCTACAGAACTTCATAATAACACACCCAACCCCACTTTATTCAACGTTATCAAGTGAAAGCAGTGAACATTGTGTTTGTGCTGTTTTTGGAGTGTGGGAATCACTAAAAGCAACACTTTTTAAATAACTTCTATGTCAGATGTGGAAACATGGTATTCAGACTTTTCATTGGTTTGTGAATCCTGGACTGTCTTTGTTGCTTATTAGCCTGACCAATCCTTACAGTGCAGTGATTTCATAATTTAGGGTCATCATCATTGAAAACAAGGAGAGGTGGGTTATTGAACCATCAACCCTGTGATTAAAAGACAAGCTGCACTAAGAACTGAATTTGTCTCTTACAAGATCATTTAGTCACATTATGGAAGATTGCACATGGTGGAGACGGTTTACCATCAGGACCCAGAAGCCCCTGGGTGTTTCTGAGTCCCTATCAGAGGTCGTTGTACGTTTCTGTTGGCGTGTGGACTGAAGCCTGCATTGATAGATAAGAGCTGGCTGAGAGGAAACGAGGAATCAGATAAAGCTGCAGTGTCTGCTGCAACGTCTGCACTTCCTGTACAAACTGGATCACATTATTAATATTATTATTGTTGTTGTCGTTATTATTGACCCCTAGCAGCCCAGTTTGAGTACATAGAGCACATTTGATGTTTTATTATAGTTTATTATTTTATGATTTAGTCAAGTGACTGCATGAAAATTTGCATGAAATAATATCACTTTTATTTCACTGAAGACTCAGTGGAAATAGTATTTCTGTTGTCTGGGGTGTGACTAAATGTACATGAAGAAAGAAAGTTTTCTGTCAATAACAAAAGCAAGATGCTCATCTCAGAAATGTTAATTGGTGAAAAAGTTCTTACGTGACGTGACTCAACACAATAGCTGAGATGAACCAAGGGAATTCTCTGATTTGTTTTATTTCTCTTGTGGAAAAGTCTGTTTGATAAGAATCACATTGAACATGTTAGTATAATAATTTTCTTCTGTTTCTCTCAATAGCCTCACGCGTACTCTCAGATAGAGAAATGTTGTATTGTAATAATTTACTGTTAAGTTGTTCAGATCTCCTGAAGAGGAATAAAATGTGAGGTACTGCAGCTTATCTCACCACAACTCATTCTGAGAGTGCAATGGAGTCACCACAACAACCCTGCTGGTAAATAGCATAGAATGGCATAGAATCGGAGGATTCCCCTTCGCGTCATCTAACTCAGTCAGCTGAGTTCCTGAGTATGAGTCCACAAGGTGAGATAACAGAGACCAGACAACTCCCCTAGAGCCAAATAGAGGGAGTGAAGAGATTTCACTGAGATTTCACAGCTCAGATCAACTTTTGATACAGATAAGAAAAACCCATAGCATTACACTCTAGGAATTTTTGCCACTGCATTAATGGTTATAATCTAACATGCAAAAAAAGGGACTATTGTGTTTCCACAGGTAATTATGAGTCTCCGTTTGTGGAGTTCCTCAAGGCTCCATCTTCAGGCCTCTAATATTTAACATCTGTATGCTCTTTGTGGCTTGGCTTGTGGAATATTACAACATCTCGTATCGTAATTATGCAGATTGCACTCAGTATATCAGTTTCAATGAACGACCTGAGTAAGTGAATAAATTAAATTGAAAGAGTGGATGTATCAGAAGATTTTACAACTTAACCAAGAAAAAAATGAAGTAATTGGTTTCAGCCCCAACGAAGAAAGGTTAAAGGTCAGGGATCACCTTGAGTCCATGTCACACAGGACATCAAATCAAGCAGAAATCTGAATGTACCGGTAATTATGGATTCCAACCTAAAATTCAATAGCCACATTAAGACAAATAACAAAATAAGCTTACTAACCACTCTAAAATATTGCAAGAATAAAAGGACTTCAGACCAAATATGATTCGGAAAAGCATCAAGAATCAGCATGGGTGACTGTGATTGCTACAATATTATTGATGATAAGAAACAAATACATACAGTTGATTCATAATGTATACAAATAAATACATAGTAAATTTACTTTACGGTACACAAATATGCAATATTTTATGCCACATTTTAAAAATTCAAAGAGTTCATATACTTAATATATAGATGGATCAATATCATATCATTTTGTATACCAACATCCATTGGATGAGACTACTGTAGTGTTGTGTTGTTGCTCATAGTAGCAGCTCATTCTGGACGGTGAACAGGATTGATAATCTTTCTCGGAATTGTGTTAAACATTGCTCAGTTGCCGCCATGACAGGCACCGACAAACATCTGCCCACAGCTGATCATAGCCGCTTCCACAATGGAGTTATTGAACAGGGTTCACTCGGACTACATGTCCTGACCCTCCTCTGGATCATGAGAGAAATTCTCACAGAGGTGGTAACTAAAATCATTTTAGACAGAGTCCTCTGCTAGCCTTTCCCAGCAGACCTTCACGATGTGTTCGGGCCTGCCGAGTCTGGCCCGCAGTTTTCCCCACCACCTGATCAAATTCTCCACCAGATGGTGATCAGTTGACAGCTTGGTACCTCTCTTCACCTGAGTGTCCAGAACATACGGTCCAAGATCAGGTGAAACGACAACAAGGTCGATCATCGGCCCGAGACCCAAGGAGCTCTGGTACCAGGTACGCTTATGAGCATCCTTGTGTTCGAACATGGTGTTTGTTATGGACATTCCATGACTAGCACGGAAGTCCAATAACAACTCACCGCTCAGTTTTCCAGATTTCTAGGTTTTCCATTCATCGCCAACTTGAGCGTTGAAGTCGCCCCAAGAGCCAGTTTCTGTTGCAGGGCCCCACAGCGCAATGTGGATCCCCACTTCTCTTACACTATGTGAACAGTGCACCGCTCCCCCATGATGGACTTTGCGGGTGGTAGGCCCACATAGCCTTCCCACGTCTCTTGTTCGGGCTGTGCCTGACTGGGATACGTGGGGTACCAGGTCACCAGGCGCTCCACCCCAGAGGTGTGTTCCGGTGACCCTCGTCCGGGCAGGGTACACGGATTTCTGTGTTCCTTTTTCATGGGTGTGGTTTGGATGTGTTCGTCTGGGCCTTCACTCCAGACCTGTCTGCCTTGGGTGACCCTACATGGAGCATGTGCTCCGGACGGCATCGCTGAGAAGGTCACGAGACCACGCCAGCCCTTCCGCCACAACAAGGCCATGATCCAGGAAGGGGGTATCATCGGCGAAAAATATAAATTGTAAGTTCAAACAATACTATGGAACATTGTATACTTCCACAATGTCTGATGATGACAACCAGCAACATTTTCTTCTGCAAATTCAATCTCCCTAAGTTATCTCAGGAACTTGTGGAGTGCTTGGAAGCGCCAATAACAGAGGCAGAAATTAGAAAGCTAATTTCAGTGATGAAGACAGGGAAATCCCCTTGTTATGATGGTCTTTCTTCAGAATAATAAAGGAGTATATCAACATTCTTGCCCAGGTTTTACAAAAGTATATCAAGAGGCTTTTGAGAGGGGACAGATTCCCACTGCATATGTTTAATGAGACTTTAAAATCTGTGATTCCAAAAAAAGATAGGATAGCACAGATCCATCAAATTATAGGCCAATAAGCTTTCTGAATCTGGACTAAAATACAAACTAAGGTGCTGGCCTTACGCTTTCAATGAGTCATTCTCAGTATCATACAGCCCAATAAGACAGGTTCTATGACAAAGCACTGATAACATCAGAAAACTGTTGCACTTGATGTGGTTGAACCAGTCAAAAGATGAGCCAGTAGTTGCCTTCTCCCTAGACATGGAAAAGGCATTTGATAAAGTTGAGTGGGGCTTTTTTTTCAAATTCATCAAATGTTGGATTTGGACCACATTTTACTCAAAATTTTACTTAAATTATTGTATAAAGAAGCAAAGGCTGCAATGGTGACCAATGGCATTAATTCACACTTTTTTTTATCTATCACATGGTGCCTATCAGGGCTGTTCACTCAGTCCCCTGTTATTTATTATTTCTATAGAAACTTTAGCATTGGATATTAGGACAAATTAAGGACATTAAAAGGATACTCATGGGTAAACAAGAACACAAACTGCTTCTTTATGCATATGACATTTTGGCACAAATCGCCGATCCACTTACTTCTTTACCACATCTGATGGACACTATGCAGTCTTTTTTGAAGGTTTCAGGTTACAAAATAAATTGGATTAAGTCTGAGGCCATGCCTTTAGCTGGTGTTTGCTATTCACAAATGGTGGAAATTTTTTTAATTCAAATGGACACCTAAAGGCATGAAATATCGATGGATTAGACAGTCAGGTTTTGGATGAATTACCCCTACTAGATCATAACTCATTGTTATCAAAAAATTTTATTTAGAAAATTGGGAAAACCTTAAACCAACATTGTGGGGCAAGATTAATATATTAAAATGATCACAGCACCTCAGTTTAACTATGTGGTTATGATGTTGCCCATTACAATCGCACTTGATAGCTTTACAAAGCATGAACGTTTGATTAAACATTTCCTGTGGGGAGGTAAAAAGGCGAGAATAAAATTAGAGAAATTATATGCCCCTAGAGTAAAGGGAGATATGGGACGTCCAGATGCGAAGCTTTACTCCTTGCCTTTTGAAATGGCTAAAATTGTTAAATAATGGGGGGAGACTGAGAGTGGATGGGTTGACATTGACGTAGATATTTCTTCACCGTTCGATCCAAGACACAAGTTGTGTCAAAACACTGACGCAACAAACCCTGTTTTGATTCATTCTCGTGAGATTTGGTCAAATGCACATAAAATGTTAAAGCTGTCTCATTATGTACAGAAATGTGCATCTTTGTGGAATAAGCCTGCTATCTGTATTGGTACAACACCTGTTTTTTTTTTGGGGGGGGGCACAGTGGCATTCACATGGCATATGTACTGTTGGGAATTTGTATAAGGATAAACAATTTATGTCTTTCAAGGACCTAACCAGACATTTAATTTGGAAGGTAGGAAAATTTGGGGGAAATATTTACCGATTGTGTGACAGATTGACATTGTGTGACTTCTAAATTTAATGACTCAGTCAAAAATTGTATTTTAGATTATAATAGGATGCCATGTGAATGCCACACGGGTTGTAAGTTTTACAAATTGTTCACTTATAGCTTGAGTTGTGAACTGTCAAACATCTAAATTTTTTTGGCAGAGGGATCTGAAAACAGAGTATACAAATGAGAAATGGTTAGTAATTCTATCAGATTGTGGCAAATATGTAAGGAGGCCAGACGTAAATGTATACATTATAAGTTGTTCCAGAGAATCAGAATCAGAATCAGAATCATCAGAATTATCTTTATTGGCCAGGTATGTTGACATACAAGGAATTTGACTTTGGTAGACTGGCTCTCTTCGTACAATGTAGACATTAAATAATAACAATAACAAAAAATATTAACAAGTAACTAAAGACTAGTATTTACAAGACTGCATATGTAATAGTGCCGTGGTGAATACTGCAAAAGGTGATGAGGTGGACATGATGGAGTTAAACTTCCAGTATTTACATTATGGTGTGTGCAAATGAAATGTGTATAAGAACATTCACAGTGATAATTATTCCAGGTTATTTCACAGGTCTGACATTCTGTTACTGTGTAGTGTTCATCAGAGTGACAGCCTGGGGTAAAAACTATTCTTATGACAGGCTGTTTTGGCGTACAAAGATCTGTGTCCTGGGTGTGAGGGGTATGCAGTGATGCCACCTGCCCGTTTCCTAACCCCTGAACCAGTAGAAGTCCTGGATGGGGTGGAAGGTCGACAACCAATGATCTTTTCTGCAGTCCTTATTGTCTGTTGTCCGTGAGGGGGGGGCTTCACCTGAAGTCCACAGTCATCTCCACAGTCTTGAGATTGTTTTGGGGTCAAAAACTCAGATTCACAACTAAAGAAATAGATGTAAATGCCAAAGTTGTAAAGTCTGGTTGCAAGCTAAGGACACTGGAAAATTCCATAATCATCTTGATGAATAATTAAACTGCGTAATGACACAGATGTGAGCCCATGGAAATACAACATTTGTTGGATCAATAGGTCTGCATGAAGTAGGGGACATACGTGATGACTGAGACACTTTGAGCCCGCACTTCCTTTATAAAGACATATTTAATGTTTAAATAGCTTTGAAATAAATATTTACAACAAAATATAAGCTGTTTTACCTGGCAGTGTTAAAAGGTGTCATGTGATATTTAAAACTACAACTTTCAAGGACAACACAATATTCTCAGTAGGGTTATTCTATTGAATGTCACATTTTAAAACCAAAATGTCAGCTGATTCAGTTTACTGTCCAAGTAATAAGTGATTTGACAAATACTTCCAGGAGTGTGTTGACAAGTCTAGTTGTCATGATTGTTTCTACCTCTCCTCACAGTTTTTCACCAAATCTCCTCATCTACAGATTGTTGAGACAGTTGAAGGACGAAAAACACTGCAGACAGTGTTTTCCACAGATCAGATTAACATCACTAAAACAAAAAGTACTGTCAGTCATTATTTACAGTGATTTCAGTACATAATCGTCCTTTACTCTTTGGCGTAAGAGAAGAATATGTTTGAACAGATTGTACTTAAAGTAAAGGAACCGGGCCAACAGCAGTTGGGGAATCACAAGTCTTTGTATTCAGGTGCATGTTGATCAAAGGAAGAACTTTGGTAGTGATCCAGATCAAAAATAATTGCTACAAATTTTCATTTCACTCTAGGCCTTTATCAGGGGTGTCCAAACTATGGCCTGCGGGCCAACTACGGCCCGCAGGCCATAAATTGGACACCCCTTTTAACATAATTAATTTCTAATTGTCCCCCAGAAAATTCCACACATGTAACTTGGTGGCACTGTTTTAAGCAACAAGCCATCCAGCTGTTATTTGGATAAAACTTCTCTGCCATGGTTCAGATGATAACGTGGAAAAATGTAAGAATATTGTCTTATCTGGTGTTCTTTCAAATTGTGAAATAAAATCATGGGGTTACCAAATTAAACAAATTAATAAAGTTAGTTAATCTGGATGTGGATTGTGTGTCATTTCCCTGTGTCCATGTCGACCCTTGGCAGAGGTCAGAATCCTCTGACTGCTGTTGTTTCTCAATGTAGTGACAGACCACCGGCTCTATTCAGACATGTTGGTCTCAGACTGCCACCTACTGTCGACAGGGAGCTATACCATGCAAAGTTCACTATAAATAGTTTCTTTGCGTTACTTAAACTGATTTAGTACATTAACATTAAACAAAAACTCTAATTTACTCAAAAACTATCACACAAAGGCGAGTGTCTCATTATTATTTCTAATTGTGTGAAACCAAGTTCTGGGATTTGTCGCATTCAGCAGTGTTTTGTTGTTGCTGTTGTTGTTGTTGTTTACAAACTCTTCTTCATAGTTTGGCTTTTAAATGGACCTTTTTCACATTTCAAGCACCCTAGTTCTGTCCGGAACCTTCATCGAAACATTGCAATCCACAGTGAATAAATCACAAGCAAAATGCCCGGTCCGGACCGATTCAATCAGTGTGGCGTTCAATAAACCTCGTAAAAGACAGAACTCAGGGGCTCGACAAACGGAGTGGTGCGATTTACCGAGCCGCCCTGAAGGCATCGTTTTCCCTGCATCCTCCTGCTCTGCTGGTTCCAGCTTGTCCGTCTCTCCGTCCGCCACTCAGGTGTGTGTGCGTGCGTGCGTGTGTGTGTGTGTGTGTGTCTGTGTGTGTGTCAACTCGTCCCGAAACGTCCAAACCACAACCTCCGACGCCCCATCACTGGAACATTTCCTCGGAGCGTTCGGAGCTGTTTGGGGCGGCCAGACGAGCCTTTGAGAGGGAGATAGAGGCGGAGCTGACGGCTCGCCCAGCTCGGCAGGTGCATCGCGGCTTGGAGACCGGAATCGTTAGCCTTACCCCCGCCTTCACAACTCTGGAAATCAGCGTGTCGCCCTTTTCTATCAAGCCGACACAAATTCTTCACCCAGGTAAGAAATGACGGCCCCAGTCGTGTCACGTCGTTCTCTCCACCCCGTCGAAAACCGAGAGCAGGAGGAGATTAGTGTAGCAAGTGCGGGAGAGCGAGCTAATTGTATGTTGACCCTTTAACTGACGGTCGGTGGATAGTCACCGGGAGAATAACACCCGGAGCTCCAGCGGAGCCCTCACCGGCTTTTCGGGGCTGCTTTGTGGGACTAATATTGTCAGGTGGAGGTCTGGAAATCACCGTTTCATAGTGATGTAAACAACACCGAGCTGGCTGGCAGGTTATCTGCAGGTTATCAGCTGTTCGTGGAGGGAAGAGGCCTGTTATGCAGCCTGCTTCCTCCTCACTTCGACCCCCGATCAAAGTTTACTCTAAAGAACTGCAAATAACACCAGTCCCTGTCTACTCAGTTACATGGAGTATAATCATGTGTCTATGTGGTAATTATCCCCATTATTATTGTATATTGTATATATGTATATTATACATATACAGTATACATATACGTTAAAAAAAATAAATAAAAATATATGTATTCTAAGCAAACTTTATCACTCCTTTAGACATTCAATGTTGGTCGATGTGGTTCACGATAGATTGTTGCTGATAGATTGTGTGCAGGTCAATATATTTTGGTCTAGAATCAGCGTTTTAGGCTGAGTTAGTATAATGTCACTGGGGCTGTGCAATGGTGGAGAAACCTAATAATTTTAATGATGTGATATGTTACTTGCGATAAATAAACACTAAAGTATGATTATGATGTCATTATACTTTGCGATTTGTACCTCCTAAACAAACTGTGTTTTCTTTTCTTCAGCTCAGCTGGAACAGGCACATTTAACATGCAGGTCTGCTGTTTCTGCCGGCAGCCTTCTAAAAGTTATCACTATTGTTGATGATAGATCGTGTTGCTTTTAGTGATTTTTCCTTCAGTTTTGTGCTTTGATTTGCTGGCCTGTTGATGAACTCTGGACTGGGTGCAGCTGGAGGACGCTCGGTGCAAGTTATAAGCAGTTGTTATTTCTATTTGTAATTATCTTTTCGTTTTCTCTTCTTCATTCCATCAGCCAAAGCTCCACATCGAGAAACCAGCAATATCTTCTTCCTTCCTTCCTCCTGGTTACTCCACCTCTTCATCTTTTTCCCCACCTCTCCACCCTGATTTTGGTGTCTGCCTCACTCCTCTGGCCTGGCCTGGACAGACCAGCGGCGCCATGGCCTCGGCACAGGCGGAGCAGTCCAGGGTCCTGCAGGAGGAGCTCACCTGCACTGTGTGCCTGGACCTGTACCGTGACCCACACTTGCTTCCATGCGGACACAGTTTCTGTAGAACCTGCCTTGATCGCCTGAAGCGGCAAGCAAACCGAGGTCGTTTGCTGTGTCCCGAGTGCCGCGACAGCCACCGTTGTGACACCGCCTTCCAGAAAAACTTCAAACTAGCCAACATCGCAGATGATTATCGCCACAGGCGCAGAGCCACCACCGCGGCCGCCAAAGCTTTAAGATCCAGGGAGCTGCTGTCGTCTTCTCTGACAGCACAGAGTACCGCCGGCACGTCGGCTGTTCCATGCGACTACTGCCCTTCAGTGGCCGCCGAGGCGCCGGACG
>OMNM01045588.1:0-10759 GCA_900302745.1 Parablennius parvicornis
GATAAGTAGTTCACCTACCCTGTGTTGACAATAGAATATTTAAATTCATGAATGCTAATTGCCTATTGATGATACACCTGCTCTTAAGAGGTGAAGATGAAGATAAGAGAATGAAATAGTTCAGTTTAAAATGTTACATGTAAACCACAGAGAACTCACTCACAGTGCATTCTTCTTTTAGAAAGGCGATTAAGCTTATTATCTCCATTGCTATTTTCTTCCTTCAAATTTCTTACAACCTTTCTTCAACAAAACTCCTGTTTGTGTTAATAAAACAAAGCTGCTGAAACTGAGTCAGCTTGCTTCACTCTATTCTACAGTCAGGTGTTGTCAGTGTTTCTCATTGTGAAGGGATTCTTACTTCTGTTTGGGTGAAAGATAACTTAGGGTTGTCCTGATACAACCTTTTCACTTCCGATACAACACCGATTTGGCAGCCTTGAGTATTGGCCGATATCAGCACGAATCACACATACTTTTTTTTTTTTTTTTTTACTTATTTTGTAGTGTGGAATTTTAGAAAAAGCTTGATCAAGTGATATTACTCAGAGAACAATAGTCGGCAACAGTATGAGAAAAATTGACCCATTTAATATCAACCAATTGGTTACATGAATCTTAACCTTCAACATATCTACAGTATTCTACAATTGAATAAAATAAATTAATTAAATTAAAGACGCTGAAAAATAAACTAAATAAATCCAATAAAAACAAATTGTACTTTTCAAGTGCAAACAATTCAAGTTCACTTCTGCTATTCTTTACTGTCAGTATATAGTGGGAACAACTAAGGGTGGGGACAAAAACAATACCACAATATTTTCCACTGTTCCAACTGCTCAAAGTTCAGAGTTCACAGCTGAAGTTTCACTGACTGCACCTCAAACAATGTGATCATTGCTCTTAGTCTTCACTAAAAAGAATAGAGAATACAAAATAAACATATCACGCTAATAACAAGAGCAGAAAAGAAATAATAATCAGTCAGGTAGCTAAACTGCTAACAACCCTTACTACCCCTCCACATCCTGCAGTCCGAGCATGATGTGGGAATTTTTTTTAAGAAGATGAGCATTCTGACATGCTCTGCTGTCGGCCTGCTTCTGTGCTCCTCCATGATAATTGACGCTGTGCTGAAGAACCTCTTGCTCTCAAGAGGAACTTAGCTGCTGCTGCTGCTGCCATGGTGGGGAGTCCAGCTTGGTTGACTTTCCAGTAATGTAAAGGATTGTTCTTATGTTCAATAGAAGCCTCACAGAGGTAGCTCTCCATTTTAGCTTAGATGTGTCTTCACCTCGGTGGTCTTACGAAAATCCTCATGCTGTTTTTTGTAATGCTGCTTCAAATGCGCAATGAGGTTGGTCGTATTAAACTTTCCCAATTCTGTGCTACCACGGGAAACTTGTGCATGACACGTGTTGCACTCAGCTGCAACGTCTTTGTCCGAGTTGACAGTAAAATATTGCCACTCGGCCGACATCACTTCTCCTGCAGTAGCGTGCACACGTTCTTGTTATGATTATGTGGGTTCCAGGTGCTGGATACCTTCTATTGGATGAATCCGCTTGCTACTCTTCTTTGGCATTTGTGGCGGGCAGCACCAACGTTTTGGTACATTACCGCCATCTACTGGTGTGTGAAGCAGTGTGAATAGAAGTGCTGCAGCGGAAAATGGTCTGCATATCGGAGCACTGATATCGGAGATTTTTGATGCAGTCTGATAAAATTAGATACTAGCTTTTTTGGCTGATATCGGACCAATATCAATATAAATCGGGACATCCCTAATGGTAACGTGAAAAATTCAGCCTGTGTGACCTGGTAAAATGTGCTAGTCCATGTTATACCAACAATATTTGGTTTATTTCAACAACAGCATTTTTTGAGTCAGTTGTTATTGTAGCCTGTTTTGTGGAACATATGATTTATAAAGTCTGAGTTGGATTAATAGCTGGTGAACAGGCTGTAAACACAGTCTAAATCATGGCAGCTGCTATAAGTTTGCTCGTGAACAGAAATACAGAAGAAATAAGTTTATATTCGCAAAATTCAAACGATAGTAATGTTCCATCTTACCTGTGAAAAGTAATCCCCCGAGCCCTGCTTTCTACAGTCTACTGATTTGTACAGAAATAATTCTCACGGTGCTCTGGTGTCTTGGATTATTTGCTGCTGCAGTTTGTGTTTACGGACTTGACGAATGGGCCAAGATGGCAGCCATATTTCCTGCTCCGCAACAGCCTATGCGGCGTCTACTCTTTATTATGTCTATGGTCAAAACGAGACCTCCATGAAGCTGCGTCCTATTCCACGCAAAACTCCCGGAAAATAATCCCAATTACTACTGTGTTAGTGCTCGAAAAACTGCTGGTTGTGCTGTGTTGCCAAAAAGAAAAATCCCCAGTGATTAATAAAGTGATTCTGAGGTTTTGAAGATGGAACAAGTTTATTATAAGATAATGACATCACGCTGACCCCACATTGTCCGAACTGAACCAGATAGTTTGTACTGCTTCCTTTTCTGACCTCATACTAACCTCAAGTTGTCTTTTGGGAGCAAATATGCCAACATTCCTACATTTCTTACTTTACCTTAGGGCTGGATAGAAAATCAGTATAATCTAATTTGTAGTTAAAAAAGATTTTTATTTTGCCAATTTGATTTTCCCCGTCGCTGAGTTTTTCGACATTTTTCGCATTCCATTCCTTGCGGGTTTCCACAGCGCAATATGAGCCAGCCCCCTCTCCGCGTAGTCACATACAACTAATCCACAAGCCTCGTCTGTGTTAATTTTCTGCTAAAATTACTCCACAAGTGATTCCCTGCCCGCTGCTCTGCTCGCTGCAAAATGTGGAATGGATTTTCTGAACAGAGGCGGATCTCAATGAGACGCGGAGTAATGACTCTTGAAATCCTTTTCACAGTTTGTACCCAGCAGGCTAATATAGTAGCATTTAGCTATCCAACGTTTCATGACAACATGTTGCTGTTTGGACGTATTTTATGCTCAAAACGCTGCGAAGCAACGCAGCAACGTGCAATGTTTGCAAAGTTGTTGTACTGCGAGGCGCTGCTCTGCAGCCAGGTGTTACTATTTTAATACTTTGCTGCTCTGCAGCCAGGTGTAACCGTTTTAATACGCCACATTGCAGAGGAAACCAGCACGGACAGCTGCGTCAAAACACCTCCATGAACTTGTGTCCTACTCCACGCAAAACTCAGTGAAAATAGTACCAATTGTGCGTACTGCAGTTGTGCTGGAAAAACTGCTGTTTGTGCTGCGTTGCTTAAGCATTTCTCTAGGGATTAATAAAGTGATTCTGCATCCCTATTTCGGTTTTGATGAAGCAGACAAACTGTTGCTACAGGAAGTAGCAGTACATCTTCTTGTTAAAAAGTTGCTGTTGCATTTTCCTGGGTGAAGGCAATAAAGCCGAATTTTTGACAATATTATGTCTGCAGTCATTTTAAGTACATTGAGAAAAATACTCGAAAATCGAATCTTTCTTTAAAAAATCATAGATTTTTATCTTTTTAGGCCAAATCGCCCAGCCCTACTTTACTGTAGAGAGGAGTTTATTACAGCCTCATATAAAATCAACAATAATGATAATATTAAAGCAGACAATGCTCTGGTATTGGAATAGTATCGCTTTCGGCAGATATCCAAATTTGGGGTTCAGTATCGGAAGTGAAAAAATGTTGATGGTGCATCCCTAGAACACACAGTCATGAGCAGTGATTTCAACATCCCCAAAGATTCATTGACTTAATATGTGCATCAGAGGTTGGAAACACATTTTAATGCCACATACAATTTTAATTAAACCTTCTGTTACAATAGATAGTAAATTGTCAAAACGGCTCCGTTAGCTGTTGCATTATAGGTGTTTTTACAAAGTCACCCTGACAACATGGCTTTGAGGCTAGTGTGATAGCAGTGAGGTAATTCGTTTTCATGGCAGCATCACCAATATCTCAACTTGGGTCTCTGTGTTGTCTTGTGTCCACTGCTCTTAGAATTTGTTAAAAAAACAATTTGTTTGTTTGGTGGTTTGGCCAGATTGGAGCCTCTTGTTGGCTAGTTTTGGGCCAAAAGGCCTCATGTTTCACACACAAGGTCTAAAACAGGGGTCCCCAACTTTTTTGAAACGGAGAGCATCGGTACCAAGTCATACAAAGGGCTACCAGTTTGATACACTCCTGAAATAACAAATTTGGTCATTTTGCCTTTAGTTATGTTGTGGCGGACTAGGAGGCGGGTCTCTCACCCAGAGGATTGTGGGATGGTGGGGCGTGTTCTGGTGTTCCCGCTTTGGCGGTATTCTGCTGTTCCAGAGTTAGTTGTTGTGGTTTTGTGGGAATAAAAAGATCATCCACCTTCAGCTCCTGAGGTTTTCTTTATCCTGCCACAATATATTATTATTGTGTAAAAATGTCCGTTTTTCACCTACCCAAGTTTTGGCGATCTGAAACACCATTTCGACCCGTTTCTCGGTGAAAAGAAAATCTGGGGGCCACACAACCCCCTGGACATAAAAATGAAGAGAACACTGCAGATATCAATTTTAACCTCAATGTGATTTAAAAATACTGAGCAATGGCAGATCAAAAATAAAAAGAATGGGAGAGGCAAATGTATTTATAGAGCCATACCACCATTCAAACCCAGGCCATTCACAGTGCTTTAAAAGAAAATAAAGAAATGCAGAAAAGCTTTACAAAGAAATACAGGACATATACTGATAAAATAAATACATTAATCCTTTAAAAGAAATTAAAGAAATACATAAAAGCAAGTAATGAAGAATTTTAATCTTCATCTCCAGGGGCCTCATTTATAAAGGTTGCTTACGCACAAAACAGGTTCTGAAAGATGCGTACGCTGCTTCCCATGAAATGTTTGTGATGTAAAAAAATAAACTTTGTGGGAGAATGTGCATACTGGTATGCCAACTTTGAACCTTGCATACACATTTTGGAGACGAGGGAACTTGGCGGTGGGGAATTGAACCAGATTCATCTCATACATTTATTGTCTTCACATATCAGACTGATTGATCCACATAATCATAAACAGCCAAGCTACAGTGTTATAGATGTTCCTTAAGTGAGCCACTACTACTGAATCAGTAGCACCATGTTTGTTTATCATACTTTCATCTTTAAATGATAGAGCGGCTGATAGAACTGATTGATTATCAATTGTGACAAGGTGTGTAACATTCAGTCTAATTTCATAGTAAGCATATAAATAGCGTGGTCACAGCCTTGCATGATGCTGCTCTATAGATGCTTTGCACTGCCGAGCTGTTCATACTCCAAGGAGAAGCTGTCTAACTCGTAGGCCATGCCCCCTCACAGCAGGCCACAACCCCTCACAGCAGGCACACGTCTATGAAGCGGCGTTTTAACTTTTCAATGGCACAGCTTATGTCTTGATTCAAAAATTACATTTCACTCAACTGTTTCAGTAGTACAAGAGGCATTTCGTGTCCGAGCTGCCATGTTGATCCTGTTTTAACCACAGGAGCTGACGGCTTTGCGTGATGCATTCAGAGGCATCACTTAAAGCCGCCCTCGTAAACGAGCTGCAGGGCTCATATAGTAGCGAGGCTACATGTTAAGCACGATTAATATATGATTGATAGTCATCAGCAAGCTGGAACACACATGGACGGTACACGCCAGTGCTGGATGGTTGGCACTGCTGAACCTATTGTTGTCCGCAGAAAATGACGTCATTTTGTTCGGCAGGACCCCGCTGTGCTGAACTTTCTTCATGTTCTTATGGAGGATGAATTGGCCTTGACTGAGGACACAACACGAAGTCCACTGAGCCTTTTCACAAGTCCCTGTTTAAATATTTAATTTATACATTTATTAAACTACTTTATCGGTCACCGCTGTGGTCTCCACCAAAATATCTCCTTCCCTCTCCGACACTCTGCCACACATGGTGGTCGTCACAATTGTGGAGGCTGTTTTTATTATGTCCAGTGGCGTGGTCGGGAGCTGCCTCCATGATATCACTCTCCATCATTTCACTCTCCTCTGACCTCCATCTGCAGTCTCAGGTCTCTCTGTGGCTCTCTCACTATTCACAGCAGTGACGACGTGCTGTTGATAACTTTTTTTTCTTTTATTAGTGAATCCACTACTGTGACTCCATATAATATCATTTTCTGACCTCCATCTTCTCCATGACGATGTCACTCTCCGTAAAATTCAGTTTCCTCGTCTTTAGCGTAAAATGCCAGCAATCAGCAGGCTGATTGAGATGGAAAAATATTGATGAGGGTTGAGCGTTTATGGTAGAAAGCACGTCATTTCAGCTTTTGGGCGCACGTACATTTTTAGTAGGTGGCGGCTTCTTCCCAATCCAGACGCTTCTGACCACCCAGAACAGTCCAGCACCCTCCCTGTGTTACGAGTCCCCCGCCACCAGCCACAGCTATAATATTATTTAATTGGCGCATAAATGTGGGAGTTCAGTGTTTTTCTAACCGTGTGTATGCGGTGTGTAATTCACTTGTTGTGTAGTTCCTGATTATTTAACATTAGGTGAATACTTGCCGCTGTCTGTGACAGTGATGACGAAATGAAGGACCTTCATTAGTGTCATTCCTCCACACAGGGCATCAGGGATCTAAACTTCATGTATAATAAACATTTTTAATTATTTTTAAGATAATCATTTTTAAATCTATATATATGTAAGTGATAAAAAAAAGATTAATAACAGAATAAAGTTGCATTTTAGATGCAGCTCACTTGTAAGTTGTGCTATTTTTAGAACAGGCTTACGAATGTCTCCTGTGGTCCTTGGGGGCAATCTGGTGCCCAGACACTGCGATGGTGACCCCTGGTCTAAAACAACTTCTGACTTTTTTCATCACGAAATCTTGAGCTTTCTCTTTGCTTTTGAATTCACCACATGGTTCATTCAGTTCAGTCTTATTAACAAGACCAAAGCTGGATTCTTCAGATATTTAGTCGTTGGAAAAATAATTCTTGCTTCAATAAGATAATTCTCGCACTATTTTGATAACTGTTTTTGATTGACTTAAGCTGTGGTCCCACCGCTCTGTTTGTTTTGGGGCGAGGTGGGACGAGTTTTTGCGTGATCCCACTAAATAGGTGGGTAGTACGGAGAACACCTGCGACCACCGGCTACTATTTTCCGTCACCCTTCCATTGAGGTAGCTACCACTGAGGAACGGGTCTGTGAGGAGGAGCTACAATGCAGTTGTCGGTTGATTGATCGTGACGATCATTACTCTCCACTTGCCCACAATATTTAAAATATTTAATCGGCAGTAAACCCTCCTGTTGTTGTTTATATATGCCGCTTTGCACTCATGGGTTGTTTTGTTAACTGGTTTATTGAAACGTTGGCGCGTAACACAACATCCTGGTGTTTCAACGAGGTGTTCCTCTCAGGAACAGGAGGAGGAGCTACAGCAGGAGCTGGACACTGCTGTTCACAATGAGAAATTTAAGCTGTGTAACAGAACGAGGCTGACTGTTTTACTCGGGTAAAGCCGGCCAGCACCGGCTGCTTCTTCGTTTTTTGCCCGGCGTGTCCTCACGTCATTCACAACCCCGCCTACAAGTTAGCTGTACTTTCTGCGGTGGGATAGTGCGACAGAGTTGGACCTGGATGCGCTGCTCCATGCCGTACCCTCCCACCCGGCTCTGCCATGCCCCGCCTCATCCTTCCCCGGCACGTCCTGCGCAGTGGAACCGCAGCTTTATGTGACTGGGAGCAAACAAGATAAATAGTACCTTTATTTACGTTAATCTTACTGGTGCCTGTTAAGCATTTCCTTGACGTGAGTCATGGAAGCATCTAATAGATCCTCTCCTGCTTCTTTTCCTCTGTATGTTTTCCAGATCTTGAATGAATAGTGGGGACTGTAAAACGCAGCTATGCAGACCATAAAATGTGTTGTGGTTGGGGACGGTGCTGTGGGTAAAACCTGCCTGCTCATCTCCTACACCACAAACAAGTTTCCTTCTGAATACGTGCCCACGGTAAGTGAGGCTGATGCCGTGCAACAGAAACTGTTGAATTGTAATGTCTTTCCGAACTCCAGCTGGATAAATCGCTAACGTGCCTCTATACTCTGTTGCAGGTGTTTGATAACTATGCTGTAACTGTAATGATCGGAGGCGAGCCCTACACTCTGGGCTTGTTTGATACAGCGGGTACGTGTCCTCGCTTCATGTTTTTTACGAGGGATTCACTGATGACACTTTTAAAAAAATATGATAACTAACCTTCAGCTATTTGCCGGTTTGTCCAGGTCAGGAAGACTACGACAGGCTAAGACCTTTGAGTTACCCACAGACCGATGTCTTCCTCGTCTGCTTCTCTGTCGTGTCTCCATCCTCCTTTGAAAACGTCAAAGAAAAGGTAATGCAAGCGTCCCCAGCCGTACTCCGACGTTATTTTCTTCCTCTCTCACAGTGTGTTGTGTTTGCCGGTGCAGTGGGTTCCAGAGATCACCCACCACTGTCCAAAGACACCCTTCCTCCTAGTCGGGACCCAGATCGACCTGCGGGATGACCCGTCCACTATAGAGAAGCTGGCCAAGAACAAACAGAAGCCCATCACTCCAGAGACGGCCGAGAAGCTGGCCAGAGACCTCAAGGCTGTGAAATACGTGGAGTGCTCAGCCCTCACGCAGGTAATGCACATGAGCGTCAGAGATTTACACTCAAACACACAAACAGAATTTACACCTCAATAGCAAGACACAAGAAAGTGGAGGAAAGAGGAAAATATCACATCCCTTCTTCTTGAGGGGTTTATTCAGCATGGTGGTTCTGGTTCTGTGGTCTTGTGAGCTCGTGAATCGGTTAACTGGAGTAACTGGTCAGCGTTTCCTCTCTGTTCTTGTTTTCATCTTGTTGACCAGTCGACTCACACAGTAGATGTTGCAGAAGCCTGTGTCATCGACTTTCTCTTTCACGAACTCTAAAAAAGCCAATAATGCATGTTTGTGTAAAGTTTTTGCCTGTAGATCTTAATCTCTAAATCAAAGATGCTTCTTCACAAAACCTTTTGCTTATCTCGTTATTGTAAATAAATCTGTTCATTGGACTTCTGTTGAGAATTGCTTAGTTTGTTACAAATCAATCAAACCTGATGATGAATTCACCGGTCAGCTGCTAGTATTGCACGTTGAGAGACAATCTGTCATTGAGCTTATGGTCAGAGATCTCAGCACTCAGTCTTCCACATGCCTCCAGACCTCCTCCCCTTCACCACCACAACACCACTGCTGACGCCCCCTGCTTTATTTTGCAACTCTCCCAGCTTCTCTCCTTTCTCCTCGTCGTTCTGCTATGCCTGTTCTGGTCGTCCTCCTCTTCCTCCTCCTCATGTCCACTGACTCTTAGTTCTCTGTTAATCTAACTCTCCTTCTCTCCCCTCTCCTCTCCTCTTTGTAGCGAGGGCTGAAGAATGTTTTTGACGAAGCGATCCTTGCTGCCCTCGAGCCTCCAGAAACTACAAAAGAGAGGAAATGCTGTTTATTTTAAACTATGCCACTGTTGTCCTCTCTCCTTCCTCCATTTTCACCGTCTGCTTCTGTACATCTACTGCTACAGACATCTTGTCAGTCTCTACTAACTGCTAACCGGCCAACGGCTGCTCTGCTCTGTACTGACACTGGAGGTATTCCTGCTCCTGTTGCCTTTTCCAACTTTCCTCCATGTCTTCCCTTCAGACAGATCTCACTCCTCCTGGATCCTTCTCTGGTGCTGCTGCCGCAGTGTGTTTCAGAGGATATGACCATTTTTTAAGGCCCTACAACTGTTGTTGATGTGTTGAGGCTGAGATTGTAGCCGCCATAATGCAGAGCTCCCATTTTTCACTTGGATGTAGTTTTTCTACCACACACACACACACACACACACACACACACACACACACACACACACACACACACACGACTTTGAAGCACACGTCTCGTATATGAGGAGAATTTGTCCATTTTAACCACGTAGTCTTTGGTTCGACTCGTTTTGAGTATGTTTATAGGACAATGGTGCTCGAGGCCACTGAAAAAACAACTTTTCTGAAACGCTGCTGCTATTCGTTGCCAACTCGTTGCGTGGCATGCTACTACATCATTTTCAGGGTTTCTGCGGTTTCTGTGAAAATGGTAAAACTTTTCTGAAGCCAAGATGCATGAACAATACGTTTCATTTGAAATGTCGCATGAACAGGGCCTAAATATACGGTGGTTAACGGCCTCATTCTATTGTTATCCAGGATAAAGACGAGTTAATAATGTCATTCAACAAAACCAAGGCTTACAGAAAAACACGTCTCCTTGTGACCACAGATTTTGTTTTTTGGTCAAACTCTCTCCATAAACACACATTGCTCCTGTGTCCGATCATCATGAAAATGTTTGTATAATAATCTGTGACATTAGTTGAAAATAAAGGCCAGATGAAGTGTTGAGTTTCTTTGTTCCAGTTTGTTCTCAGAAGAGTTTATTGGCTCCTTCACATGACTGTATCTCCCCCGGGGAAGAAAGCAGAGCCTCCCCATGGTTATGTTTTCAAGCCAGAACAGTGAACACCAGCAGGGTTATATTCTGTTTTCCTCCACTTTCTTCTTTGACTTGTGTTTGATTTATGAGACGAGCTGCTCTCACATGTGATGTTGTTCTGATCCTGCACTGCATATTCTGCCTACCCCAACACCTTTCTATTCTCCAAGGCTTGAATTTGCCT